>JASGXE010005272.1:0-37098 GCA_030068105.1 Sinentomon sp. SZTP_YWyxl
TGATGTTAAAACCATGGTAATCTGACCTACAATGAGAGAGATGGGACCACACTCATTCAAAGGTGGTCGGGTAGCAGTCAAGCTTAGTGGCCAAATCCCTCCGTCTATTTCGTAAGGAACATTTAAAGATTTCGTGCTTTGCTTTTCAACACCCTGCATGACCTGTACTGTCGGTGCACATGAATCCAGCCATGCATGGCACGCCAAAAATCCTGCGGAAACCCCATTTGAGTTCAGTTCAGGATTGAAGCGCAAACATTAGGTACGCGATTAGGTACAAGATTGCCCAACCTTAAAAATCTGCAACGATTAGATAAAAATAGGGGGTTAAAATAAGAAAAAAAAAACAGTAAAAACACCATTCAAGGTTTGTCCCAGGACTTTTGGCAGACCATGTACCAGGTGTGGCAAAAGTCCCAAGCCAGATGGAAGTCCAACCTGTGACGATATGTGTCAAATTGGTGTCCCTTTGTTGCAATGAAATGGGGAAATGCTCCTGCGCCTGCGGCCGGTGACTCTCGGCAAAATCCCTTGTGTGATTGATGGTCATTCTCAGAACAAGATATTGAGACCAAGAAGTTTGGGTTCAGCTACATGGTGTGCAGGCGCTTTTTGCAGATGGTGAAAAATCAGTGAGACTTTGAAGTCTGTCATTGGATAGGTCAAGGAGTTTGGAGTGATAGGTGTGGCCTCAAACATGTCTGACTTACATCTCGCTGGGGACATTTGGGGCTTTGGAACTGTAAAAAAAGAATGTCCAACTTACTTCGATTGGGAAATCCTTTCCTGCAACAGCAGGAACGCCAGTCATGAAATCGTGAGTTATAAACGGCCTGAGAACAACTGAGCGTGAACAAGACGGAGTCCTCGATATCGGATCACGGTCGAAATGAACTGGGATTAGGATGACGGGCATCTGACTGATTTTGTCAAAATAACCGGACGAGAGGAGAATCTGAATGAAGGGAGCAAAACGGTGAAATAGAAGTACTCATTTTGGATTTTCCGGTTTCCCCAAACCCAAATTTCATCTCATATCCATCTGCCGGAAGTCCGATGTCACATCAAACTTTCTGTCTATTTGGTCCCAAAAAGGTGTTTCAATGTGGGGTTATCAACAACTGTCATGTAGAGCCTGAAGACT
Source organism: Sinentomon sp. SZTP_YWyxl (assembly GCA_030068105.1). Classification (NCBI taxonomy): domain Eukaryota; kingdom Metazoa; phylum Arthropoda; class Protura; order Sinentomata; family Sinentomidae; genus Sinentomon; species Sinentomon sp. SZTP_YWyxl. The sequence continues at coordinate 1,145 of JASGXE010005272.1, forward strand.
CAAGTTTGCCACAGGCGGAATGGAAACTTGGAGAAATGGAACAATCACACCGACCAGACGATTTATTCCCGCTGATGTTTGGAAGTATCCCGCTCTCCGTTGACCTGCCCTGACCCCACTCCTCATGAACGAAGAGCAGGATGCCTCAGGATCATCAGCTGTGCTCGTCTGCAAACACAATGGTGAACTAATCGTGTGATGGGTGCGATGGTCCAAAGATTTTCTGCCGCTTTGAAGCCTGTTTGAGTTTCGACCGTGTGGGAATTCAACATTTTTTACCGGCCGAAATCATCAATAATTGCATCTACGCTGCGGTGTAGATGGAAGTGTGATGCAGAGAGTGCATGGTAGGGACGAAGTGAACACGGCAGAGAGGTGGTTAATCCTGGGACAGCGAAATGTCAGCAATAAAACTTGGAATGGCATTGTTGGAATCATTTTGATGCTATTTTGGACCACAAACCATTATGAAAACATTCATCGGATTGGAACGACTGTGGGAATGGCAAAGAAGCCACATGGGCAACGAACCAGTCCTTTGAGCAACAGTTCGTTTTCATGAACCCTGTTAACCGGGTATGTTTCAAACAACACTTTTGTTCTTCAATGGAATGAAAAATAGCTGGTACAGGTCAGGCAGGGTTGCCAGCCACCTGGAAAATCCAGGGATTTAAAAATTACCACCTGGAAAAACCTGGGAAAAGAGGGATAAAAAGAGAAAACCTGGAAAATCCAGGGAATAGGAGGAACTTTTGTTTTAGTTTTTAACATGTTTTCTTTTTGACTAGTTTCATCCAACCTTGATTCGATTCATGTTGCAGTGATATACAGATGAAAATGATATATTTACCTAATGTGAAAAGTGTTATCACGGAATGCACTCTCTGGTGGAATCGGGAATGGCTATTTAGGGGAGGTGGGGGCCATCGTATTCATCATGGAACACTTTTACCCAGGTTTTAAGACCCGGGTAGGGACCTGGAATATCCAGGGAATTCTACTTTGGATTTTGATTGGCAACCCTGTCAGGGGACCCTCGTATATTGGGCAAAGCAAGTTCCTCAGAATCAACATTCGGCAAGTCTATCCAAAAAATAACCCTTGAAATAAGGCAATGAGCCTTTTAAATGCTGACAGAATGGGCTAAATTAAATTTATTAAACGAAGCCCATCTTTTAGGCCGACGATTTTTTCAATGCAATTACGTACACAAAAGAAAAGAATCCGCAGCCGAAACAATGGACTTTGTTTAAAAAATTGGCCGAATGCCAACTAGCTTCCCAACTCCCTGGGATTTGTCTGGATGAGTTGTTGCTGTAAACGCAGACATGACTAAACCTATGACAATCTTGGGAGAGCAATCATACCCTGTTTGCAATGTCGTCGGCTTCTCGGAGGAGTTCGATGACAGGTGGCGACAAATAGGTAACTGTTATATCCGTTACTGGATCGGTGACCTTTTCTCCAAAGATGTAGCAAACTCGGTTAACGTTGTGGCAAATTTTTGGTATCAAAACTGAGAAACATTTGAGGTCATCGGAAGGAGCTGGCACATCACCGGATATTCCGACAACATAACTATATGACCTCTTATCACCCTGGAATAACCAAATTTTTAGTGTGACAATGGTGAGTGCAAGGGGTACAAGAAAATAGCCAATGCAACCAAGATTGTCTTTCGTCTCCGTGAAGGTGCAAGATGATCATTTTGAAGTGGTGTCGATAAATGAAACAACCATTCAACAGATTTCTGTGCGAGAAGAACAATGTGGTAAAAGCTAGAGTTTCGGGAGTTGTGCGCCTCTATTCAACAAAGGAGTTGAAAACACCTGCCAGAATGCTGGCCCGCTTTCTCCGTCGGGATTTTTTGTTTTCTCTCCACTTCAATCCAAAACAAGCTTCAGACCATATTTATGTTCCCACAAAACAGAAACAGAATAATTTCCACCACTATTTTTGGCCGAAAAGCGGTCCAAGAAATTGAATCTGGCATAAGTTTACCACTACCTGTTTTCATAGTTGATTTAGAAGGCCAAAGTTTATGCGAACCGTGGAAGTCGTTTCTGGTGGATGTAGTGAGAAAACCCAGCTCATAGGCCAGATAAAAAAAGCCCCTCCTTGCAAGCCCAAAAGAAATGCATGCCAGATGATAAAAGAGATGTGGAAGGAGATTCAGGAAAATCGTTTACCACATCCTCTCATCTGGCTTTTGCCACATGCCATTTGTTCCCTGGCTTGCGCAACCGGAAAGCCAGAGGAAGCCCCAGGTCCAGACATTCTCTGGCAGCACGATACTGATTTCCTGCAAGACTACTAACGACTTTCAAATGGAAACACAGGCAAATTTGAGGATTGTATCTGTCTAGGAAATGGATCAACAAAGGCATAGCAATATCTCTTACCTGTACCCCAACACTTCTGATAGGCAGTAACGTTGCTGCATAGCCATTTGATGAGGTTACCCTTTTCAACTTGTCTTTCTCTTCATCGGTCAAGATGCCATCTAGTCTACTGATCAAGGGATGACCCTAATAGGTTTAAAAACAGAGAGCTTCATAATATCCTCAATGAAAACGGTGAAAACCATCAAGTTGTTGGAGATATTTGAACTTAGCTGTTGTTATTAGCGGCAGGTGTCCGTATCAGAAGCAATAATCTCACGGTGTCATGGCATAATTAATTGCCAAGCCACAAATACACGAACCGACATCGGCGAACACTACGTAAACAAGGCTGGATGGTACCCGGACAAATATCCAACTCCCACATAAACGGAACTTTACCCACCACCACGTAGCCGGAACTGTACCCAACACCCACGTTGCCGGAACTTTATCCAACCCCCACGGAAATGAAACTTTACTCAGTTCCCCACATAACCAGAACTTTACCCAACCCCCACGTAAAATGGAACTTTACCCAACCCCCACATAACCGGAACTTTATCCAACTGCCACGTTGTCCAACCCCACGTAAATGGAACTTTACCCAACCTCCACCATTCATGTAACCGGAACTCTACCCAACCCCTACGTAAATGGAACTTTGCCCAACCAAAACCCTAACATACCCAACCTAAGGCCGATATCCTGCGGCCAGAATTCATCGGTGGACACGTGTTCGGCTACCCGGTCAGACTGACAAATAATTGATTGGGTACCGTAAAATGGGGTAACTTTGGCCAGTGGGGTAACTTTGAGCCAGTTGTTTTTCCAAGTCGAATATGTTGAATAGTGTTGTGAATGATGCAGATTTTTTAAATCTCTCTCTGTCAGTCTTTAGAGAATATTCTGAATGTTAAATTTTTTGGCTTAAAGGCTGACAATAGTGCTTTCTGACAGCAGAATTGTCATTGAAGGTCAAGGATAAAATTAGCGAGAAGCGAGAGGTTCCAGGAACTTCGTGCACCTCGCCATCAAGAACAAGAGAAGTTCTTAAAATATGTTTTTTCCCAGTCATATTGATGGTGACTATTAGCTGGTAAGATATTTTTTTTTTAAATGCCAGCACCTATTTTTTGTGGTGTGTTTCAGGTGGCCAAAGAAACCCAATGGGGTAATTTTGGCCACCTTTTCAGGCATTTCTTGAAAGTTGGGACAAAGCCTCTTTATCTTGAAGCTTGAGGAGGCACCCAGGAAGTAAGGTTTGCACTCACCTTGAGAAATTGAGGTTAAAAATCAATGTGAGGCATACCAAATGGGTTTTTAACCTAACTTTCAGTTTGACAAGCTATCGCGACAGCAGCCATCCCAACCGTACTCGCGGTTATGCCATATAACACTCTGCAGAAGGCACTTCCTCAGCATATTACTGCCTCAGCATATTACTGAAAGCACAAGTCCCAAAAGATATGTGTTTCCAATGGCAAGCATTTCAAAATCGGACTTTGCATCATATTGAATTTATCATTATGAGTCGGTGAACCTTCCCAGCTGCCTCCCGCTTTTTTAAAGGAGGCCAATTATTTTGGACGTTTATTGTCAGGGTAACCAAAAAACAACCGAGATGATGTGACTTTCTTAATGCATTTTTCAACAGAACTATCCCACAGGGTATATTTCTATTCAAAATGTGTAGGTACCTACTACCTACCTAGCTGATCGTGATCATTGATGAGCTTGGAAGAATAAGGACTGATGCATGGAAAATTGTTGTGCTAACGGCTAAATCAGATGTTCACAAGATAGGCCATATCCCTTTTTATTGTTCATTTGTTGTGCATCAATGCCATTTACGTTTCATTGTTGGATGTGCAAGAAGTTGGTTGCCTGTGAAAAAGGCAGTCCTTATCAATTCTTTCAAGCCCATCAATAAATTATTGTGAATTGCAGAATGTTCTGAATTTTTGCAACATTTTGCAATGCTTTTTGGATGAGATCATGAACCTTCTGGCATTGAAGCTTTCCTCTGCAATCCCATTTTCATTTTGAAAATTAACCGACAACTTTGGCCACTGCACTTAATACCATGCGATTCGCATCCGCTAATGTGTGGGGTAATTTTGGCCTGAAAAACTGGCTTTTTATGTCGTTTCTGTACATACACAGGTGGCCAAAGTTGTCCAAAATGATAGTTCCAGAGCTCCTGTCTTGATTTCTGTACTAAAAAGATGGGTGGCCAAATTTACCCCATTCACGGGGTAACTTTGGCCACCCATCCTTTCTTAGATTTTTTCCTATACCAAACAGCATTAGCATTTGTTACTGATCCAGATTGGTTGTTTTAGGTGGGACCAAGGTGAGGAATAGGCCTATGAGTTTTTAGAATTACCGGGTGAGAAAATAAAAGGTCTTGAAAACCACAAGTGGCCCAAAGTTACCCCATTTGACGGTACCTACCCAGCTAGAAGTCAAACAAACCGACCTTTTCCTGCTAGAAGAATCAGAAGGAACGAACCTTTTGCACCATAAGATGATAGTCTGTGATGCCCTTCAGAAGAAACTGAGTTTCGGTGAAGTCTTTCTCCATGTACACTTTGTTGGCGCACAATATTCGGATTGCTAAGCCAGGACCTGGAAACGGATGCCTTTGAACAATGTCCTCTGGCAGCCCCAAATCACGGCCAATTTGTCGAACCTAGAAAATATCAATGAAATCTTGTAAGTTGACAGTAAAGGAATTTTCTCAAATGCTAGATGTTCAAGTGGGCTTAGCTCAAAGAGCGGCAATACAGCAGTGTTTCGTCCTTGCTGCAGATTTGAATTGGTGCTATCGAAGAATGTGAAATTGTGACCGCCAAATGAAAGACAGCTGGTCTAAGTTGAGTTCCTCCGTCCTCGAAGTTACGAGATGATCTGATGAGACAAACAACCCAAAAATCAAGAGATCGCCAAAAGCTGAGTGGAAACTTGGAGAACTTGAGATAGAACAAGAAAACTCACTCGACGATTTATTCTCCATTTGAAAGCAGTTGAGCTGACGTTTCAGAGGCATCCCGCTCTCCATTGACGAAGCCAACTAATGGATATGCGTAGCAATCGCCGGCTGAAATTCCATGGGGCATTCTACATAACCAACATCGAAGGTCGAAGTTGTCAAATGAAAACCCGTGTTGTCAACATGCCATTGTCTGCCTCGCTGATCCATTAGTTGGCTTCGTCAACGGAGAGTGAGATGCCTCCGAAACGTCAGCTCCGCTCTTTCAACTTGAGAATAAATCTTTTCTTCCTCAAAAACCATCTGCTTTGCACAATAACTGCAATTAAATCGTATGTCTGTTTGCGCAGTGTTGCACTGAGCAGTCAATATATGCAACCCCACTACCCCGAAAGATAACATGGAGAAGTTACATGTCTCAGTGCTTACCTCATCTTTGTGAAAGTCCTTCAGTGGTTCAACAACCCTCCCCAATCTCCTGAGTTCCCTTACAAGGTCGCTGTCGTTGTGGTGCGTTTTGATAGCATCCGCCTTGCTACTCGCCAAATGAGAAGCCGATTCTATCAGATCGGGCCTCAACGTACCCTGACCAAGGACCACCTCTTCTGGATTCAACCTCAGTTCATCGATGACCTCGTTGGCAACCTAAAAAAATTAATGCAGAAGTGACTTTGATTCGAGGTCTAGCTACAAGAGTTTGGAAGTTGGATGAAAAACATCATCTCATCATCTGAAAACAGATTTGCACAGTCAGATAATTGTTGACACGGCTATTGGCTATTGGCTCAGTACCAATCTTTGCAAAATACACTCCAGTAGTCGTATTTCCTCATTGTAGCTCTCACCGTTACGTTCAACTCAAGCCAATTCATCAGAGTAGCAGCCTGTCACAACATGGATTACGAGTTGAAGTTCTCAGCAAACCAGGAGTTAACATTGAAGGGCCTTTTTGGATAAGGGCTTATGTCCATTTTTTTGATTTTGAGATAATCGGTTTTTTGTGTTTTGTGTTCACAACAATGTCCACAGATGCCAACCATTCACATTGAACACCCATGTACCTTACACAAACACAGCAAAAGTGTTGGAATCCTCGTCAAGTCCGTTTTCGCTGAGCAAAGTCATCCAAAGTGATCAAAATTGCTTGTTCAGCCCTTCTCCCATGAACGTCATTAGGACTTTCTGTTCAAAAATATATATTGGATATGGGCGGTTTCGAACAACGCCCTTCTCCATGACAGAAATGTCAAGTTTTGCTTTCCGCCTGCAGGTTTTTTTGTAAAACATATTGTGTTTTTTTCTTATTGCTGATACTTCCAAATGCAGCTTTACGACTTTTTGTCTCCCCTGACCATGCACAGAAGCGTTGTTTAATCAGACTGTCAAAAAAGCAGCCCGAACCATGTGAACATGATGTTGTGGTCTACTTCAGCCCTTCTCCCATGAACATCTCAGGGCTTTTTGCTTTAAAAATACATGTTGGATAAGGGCGTTTTGAAATATGCCTTTCTCCATAATCAGAACTGTCATTTGCTGCCTCCAGGGTTTCTTTGCTTTTTTTTCTATTATTGCTAAAATTTCCAGCAGAAGGTAACATTATTGCTGATCCTGTCTTGCCTCCCCAAACCAGCCACAAAAAATGCTCGATAAGAGTTCAAAAAGCAACGGCAGCCATGTGACATGTTGCAATCATTTGTTGTCCGAATGACAATCCAGCCAGTAAATCTGAGAAATCTGATGTATTTGCTGCTTTGTCGGACAAACTGAATAAATTAGGGCTTCATCGCAACATGGGGAAAAGGATATAATTGGGGGAGATTTAAATCTTCCGCGTATTTCTTGGCCTAATCTTTCTGTTTCTAGCAGCCTCCCTGATACTGTTCTTTTCCTGTAAGGCTTTACAATTTCTTGAAAGTTTCCATCTCCATCAGATTGTTGATGCTACCACACAGATTACTGATACTGTTTCAAACATACTAGACTTGTTCCTTGGTAGGCGTCTGGCTGGACCTTGCAGTCAATTTAGTACCCAGTTGGGAAGTGCATGAGTGATGTTGACCTAATGATGAGCTCATCGCCTACTGCGCCGAAATCTCATCTCGTTCCATTGTTTTACAAGAAAACTCGGAGCTTGTTGAAAGCCTGCTTGTCACTGATTTCGAGCTTTTTGCTTCTGAAGCTGATGACCTAACTAATGTTGGAGGAGACTTGGGATTTGTTTTCAAGAATGGTCTTCAAGCACCAGGCTTCAGTTCCCCTGGTGAATAAAGTTGAGAGATCCCGTCCAGTCTGGTTCTATAGAGAACTCCGCAATCATGAGCGAAAATGTAAATGAAAGTACAAACTTAGAAGAAGATCCACTTTAGATGAAAATGCTTACCTATATTGGCCTTATGCTTCCACGAAAATTAAACAAAGCCAAGGAAGCTGCTTAAAATACTCACATAAATGGACTGTTTTCAGAAGGGAAGAAGAATAATTTCAGAAAACTCTGGAATCTTGTCTCTTCCTGTTATGGTGGAGGAAGAAAACCAATTCCCGCCTTACTTGATGAGGATAGTTGATTGAGACACCATAATAGGGATAGGGCTAATTTGTTAAATAATTACCTTTACCTAAATAATTATCAGGAGTCACCCTTACCAAAAACTTAAACTGGGAACAACATGTACCTAAATGAAGTTGTCCGCAAGGCAAATTCGGCGCTTTTCTTATTCAACGCACTTTCTACAGAGCAAAAGAGCAAATAAACCAACGAAGGAGAAAGTAAATTTTGCATTGGTACGTTCCTTGTTAGAATGCGCTTCATCTGTCTGGGACCCTTACCATGTGAACTTAATTGAAAAATTGGAGAGAATCCAAAGAAAGGCTACTCGCTTTGTGTCTGGTACCTATGCACCATTGGATAGTGCCACATCTATGTTGGAAAACCTTGAGTGGGATTCCCTGGCTTCGCGCAGAAAAATCTCAAGACTGGGTGGTTTATTTCTTGCATTAAATTATGTTGGAGGTTGGTCAAATGTCAAAACTCCTGCAAGCCACTTCGGGAGGCATGACCATGATTTTAAGCTCCGAGCACAACGCTCCTGCAAGTATGTTGGAAAATATTCATTTGCCACTAGAACTGTCAATGAGCAGAATTTGCTACATCCTAGTGTCTTTGGGAATGTTGAAGATATCAATGTGGTTGCTTTTAAAAGCAATGTAGTGTTATGGTTGACCGAACAACATGAGATATTATGACTGAACTGATATTATTTATCGTTTGTAATGAATTGATGCAACCTACGGTCACTGCACTAGGCCTATCCCTCATTGATTGTCTTGCTGATTTGCGCAAGGGCCTAGCTAGCCCATGCAAATTAAACATTTATTCTACATGAGTAATTTTGTTATCTTAATAAATTGTCACCATTCAGAATCAAAGATACAACATCGATTTTGAGCAAAGTCTTTTTGCCGTTCTTCCACATTTTGGTGAAAATATTGTAAACTTCAAATTTAATCGCATTGTCAAGCACCTGCTGAAACAAAATATCATTATATCAGAATGTTTGAAACACAACTCATTATTAAGGTGCTAATTTTGGGCTCCAAGGGAAGGGCAAAATTTTACCAAAGTACGAAATACAAACAACACGCAGATGGCTGCAAGCAAGAAAAATTAGTTAAAAAACCAGTGCACAGTATGGTCTTGGTGGAAATGACCCTTTGACTGTGGAAATGACTGAATGGTTTGACAGCACATGAAAAAAACCATGGTGACGAAAGGCTGTTGCACAGACTAAATAATGTAACTGCATTGGCCAAATTACGTATGGAGAAAGGCTGATGTGCTCAAAAGTCCTCCTCCAAACAAACGATTGAATCAAATTCGGCCAGATGAAAGCACGGGGAGAGAGGCGTATGTGCACTACAGCCCTTCTCCAAATACAGAACTTGCAAGCTATCGCTTTTGAAAACATGGAGAGAGGCTTATGTGCACTACGGCCCTTCAATTCCGCCTCTCTCCAGGACTCTGAATGGAAGAAATGCAGCAAACTTTGGTGAAAACCAAAGCCGCCTTTCTCCAAAATCGATAATCCTTTCCAGATATACTCTTCCGCGCCAACCGCCCATGCACACCGCCCTTATCCGAAAAAATGTTTGGCATCCTGCAACACTGGAGAAAGGCTGAAAGTAAAAGTTGTTATTAGGGGAGTGGCAACCATTTTGAGACATCCGCCCTTATCCAAAGTACCCAAAAATGCAAAAAAACGATTTTTGAAAATTTTCGACTTACGCCCCTATCCAAAAAGGCCCTTCAATTGTTTGGTAAAAACCGTGGAAAACCGTCATCGGCCAGCATTCAAAGAACCTGTTCTGGTTTAAAAAAATGGCCTTCGATTTTTTTTTGGGGGACACCATCTCCGAGACCTCCCACCAGAAGCTCTGTCCCTTGAAACACTGCTGGGGGTGCCACCCCAGTCCCACATTTCAGACCTGTGGCAATGGGATGTGCCACTTTCTTTCTGGCACTTTAGAAGCCTTGAAAGCCCTGTGGAAAAACTTTGAAAAAGATTGTCCAAAATCGCTGAAAACCCCGATGGAAATGAAGTGGGAATGCGGCAAGCCTGTAGCACTCCTGCATGAATAATCTCAGGTACATGAAGAGAACTAGGATATATCGTTGAACCGTGAACCACGCACAAAAAAAAAATAAGAAAATTTCAAAATTCTCACTTGTGAAGCTTTATCGGTTGTACAAAAAATGCACACCACTGGAGGAACAAAATTGCCCAGCTCACTTTTTCCTGCAATCTTTCCCAGTGTTGCATCCCAGTCTTTTGGAAGCGACATTCACACATTTAGTAGAGATTCGTTTTATGGTTCTGAGTTTTAAGATCACGGTTCTGTTCCGAGTTTTAAGATTATTTTGGGGGTTGAGTATAATGGGCCATGTGTCATACCGAGGCGGCACTTTGTTCAAGAAACATGCCAGGCAGTCAAAAATAAAATCGACACTGCACACATCAAACAATATTACGCAGGTAACAACAGTGCTTGACAGCCCACCTTGACAAAGATATCACCTATGATCTTCCTCTTCTCCTCTGGCTCTGTGGTCAAACAGAGCATTGGTGTTGTGCAGGACCGTTTCAATGGATCTATCTGCTCTGCAGGTATGGTTGTGGTTCCAGTGTAAAAATCATGAGATGAGTTTATCACTGAAAAAGAAACCGGACGAAAGAGAAATTGAAATTTTGGCATGTTAAATGATGTGTTACAGGCCTAATATGTGCCATCAGTTTCAGTAAAAATCCCGATAAGAGGAGGGGCATCGTAAATCTAAGCAGCAGAGAGAGCGTTGAAGGCCAGTCCACATCTGGTTAGCCGATGTGCACTCGACATTTAAAAAAACATTGTTGCTCATTTGCTTTTCGCACGAACTTGGATGTCAAACGGGAGACAATCAAATGTGAAGCGGACTCAGACAAAAAGGGAAATATGCTACAAGTTCAGACCTCAATGTGCGAAGATCCATGTCGGGGCAGTTGGAAAAGGCCTGCATTTTATGGAGCAGTTGGCAATCATGTATCTTCAATGCAAAAAACAGTTCAAACATACAGAACTTCTGAGGCTCAATGTTCTGTCGTGATTATAACAAGCGTAGAAGAAATGTTTGAAAATCTTGCAGCTATCTTCCCTATTGCAACTCGAAGGATCAACTAACTCCACAGCCAATTCAATGGAAAGATTGCATTGTGAAAATTTAATTTCTGTGCACAATGCTTATTCCTTTTCCATTGTTGCGGGAGAAGGATGCGTATGTTGAATTGGCCATTGAGTTGAACTTGAGGATGAGTTGCAATAGGATTACGACCATTAAAGTTCCAACAACAGGCATTTTAACAAGCCATGCCTAAAAAATTGCAAATGTAATTGGCACCTGGGAACCTATCTCATCTCAGATGGCATACCTTTCAATTTAATTCCGTTCTGTTTCAGTGTTTGTACTACTTTTGTGGATTCGTCCTTTCGCATAAATCCATTGTCAATGTGCAAGGCTATCACCTGATCTTCATTCAAGGCCTTCCTGAGTAGTTGAGCACAGACAGTGGAATCTACACCACCGCTAACCAACACCTTAATAGAAAATACGAAAAACATGATCTACTTATAAAGTACCTACCGGACACTGCAAACATGCAGAGTAGCTCTTCTGAAATGATTCCACTTACCTAGCAGACTCCTTGTTGTCCAGAAATGGCCATGAGAGGTCACATTCGCAAAATTACACAATCCTCAGGAGGAACGAGTTGTGAGAATAATTTATCATTTTACGAGAAATTGTAATTAGGGTATGGCAAATGCTTCCAAAACCCTTTGTGATAACGAAGACACTTCATGAGTGCAAAGTGCCTGAGTTATGGAATTCCGCTTCCTGTGAAAATGCAATTAGGGCTGTTACAGCCAAGCGACTACAATCACAAGTCACACTTTAGGGACCATTATCGTACAAATGTAGATGGGCAGGCCTACAAACTTTACAACAACCAGCCCCAAACTGCAGTCACTACGAAAAAAGAGAACTCAGGAAGAGGAAGATGCAGAAGTTGAACTGGACACAGCTAAAAAAAGTGGCCTGTCTCGTCAGTCTTAGGCCAGAAAGAAGAAGACATACTCGAAAACAAAATTTAACAAAAATAATCAAAAAATAAAAATAATTGTGGCTCTATTGTCGAAAAAAAGAAACAATGAGACTTAAGCCTATGGCAAGGATGAAGTGGAGGACAATACCGGTAGCTATTGTGAGATCATCATTTGATCATTGTTTAAAATTATTACAGTGGGCAAAAATGATGCTTTTTTAAAGAGCAGAAAATTACTAACCAAGACTTTATTACTTCCAACAACTTCCCTAATGTATTCAATACACTGTGTCTCCCTGTCTTGCAGGTTGAATGAGCCAGAACAACTGGCAATGTCGAAGAGGAAATTCTTCAGCATAGTTTTTCCACCTTCCGTCAGATCCACCTAAATAATGTAGGTATAGTGGCGGCGGAAAAAGATTACTAATATATGTGTTTTTCCCATTTGATTGTTGCCTCCGAAACTTTTTTTTCTTTCTTTTTACTCTTATGCAGTTGGTAGAAATTAAAGCGCCAAATTGCAACGGAGCTTTCTAGATGTGTCAGATTTTGACATCAGTGATGAAAGAGGATCTTTTATTTTACAGCATGGAGTTTTTGCTGAAATCTCAAGAATGGAAATTTTTCACATGTATGGGTAATCTTTTTCCGCCGCCAGTATACATCAAAACAAAATACATCGTACCCATCTGAAAAATGGACCGACTGATAACAATTCTCATTACTCAATGCCTGGAAAGAACCAGGTCTTGGAAAAACAGCTGGCCACCATTAAAAAGGCAGGTTTAGGGTGTTGGTTTGTTTAGAGTGTACATGAAAATGAGTTTCTGAGTGAGGATAGGATGGAGTAATCATAAAGTTTGCATGGCTTGGCAACAAGCCGACAAAAAACCCCATAAAAACCCGAAAAATTCTGGGAACATATGGTCATAGAAACAGGATGATGAAACGTTGTTGCCGAAAGAATCCAAGAACCACACGAGTATAGTTTCTGACATTGACAGAGGACAGAGGGGGAAAGAATGAGTGAGGGTCTGAATAGGTTAGAAACAATGTTTTTTTCCAGTAAGCAACCAATCAGTTGAGTGCTAGGAACAGATCGAGGTAATTCATTGCATGCAAGGTGTGATAGATGAGTTGCAATGTGTAAATTGGAAGTTGACAGATTATCGGCGATCATGGAAGCATGGAAAATGTTCAAAATTGTTTTGTGATGCAAGTCAAGGTTCTATGGGTGAAAGGGATGTCAGTCAGTCAGTCTGTCGAAAAAATGAGGAAAGTTGCAGAAAGAGTCAGCGTTGGTCGTTCTTGCTGGAAATTGAAGAATTGAAGGTGAAGAGTTCTGAGTGTTAGAGCCAAAAAAAAAAATTGCCTGCTTTATTAAATAACAGGCTAACTGCAATGATAATCTTATGTGAGTTGGCGCAGTCTTATAAAGCAGGCAATATGCAACCCGCCCCAACCCCCGGAGAAGTTGCAAGCTCACCTCATCTTTGTGAAAGTCCTTCAGTGGTTCAACAACCCTCCCCAATCTCCTGAGTTCCCTTACAAGGTCGCTGTCGTTGTGGTGCGTTTTGATAGCATCCGCCTTGCTACTCGCCAAATGAGAAGCTGATTCTATCAGATCGGGCCTCAACGTACCCTGACCAAGGACAACCTCTTCTGGATTCAACCTCAGTTCATCGATGACCTCGTTGGCAACCTAAAAAAATTAATGCAGAAGTGACTTTGATTCGAGGTCTAGCTACAAGAGTTCGGAAGTTGGTTGAAAAACATCGTCATCTGAAAACAGATTTGCACAGTCCGATCAGTGTTGCCAGATCATTTTTTTCAAATCCCGCGCGATTTTCTTCTGAAAACAGCGGAAAAACCGCGTGCGATTTTCTTCTGAAAACTAACGGAAAACCTGGGGAAAATTTCCAAAAATTGCCGAAATACTGCAGTTCTTTATCGTAACAGATGGGAAAATGAGGCACAAATGTGAGCTTCTTTTTTGGACCCAGTTTAATCTCATCGGAAAAGGGGAAAACCAGGACAAATTGGAACACCGAAAAGCTGAAATTCGCCCAATCGACAGTTGAAGGGATGAAAAATATGGTCAAAAAATTTCTGCCACAAAACGAGCGGAAAAACCGCGTAAATGACGGCGAACCAGCGAAAATCCCGCAACCCGCGGAAGCCAAAATTGTCCCGCGAGGAACCTCAAAAACCAGCGGAAGATCTGGCAACACTGAGTCCGATAATTGTTGACACGGTTATTGGCTGAGTACCAACCAATCTTTGCAAAATACATAGCAGTCATATTTCCTCATTGTAGCTCATCTCACCCTTAGGGTCAACTCTATAGCCAATTCAGCAGATGTATGCATCTTCCACAACAATGGATTGCACGGTTCCCATGCGAACCTTCAAAAAAAAATCCTTGAATTTGATGATTTTTGTTTAAAAAAATCATGAAAACTGTCATCCACCAGCAGTCAGAGAACCAAAATGACTGGGAACCCTGATGGAAATGAAGTATAGCGTTGTGCATAGAAATTTTGCAGCATAATCTATCCACTAAATTGGTTACTGAATTAAGTGCAGTGAGAATAGCAATTAGGAATATTCCTGTTGCAGAGTAAGGAGTATTCCTTCCTAAGGAGTAATTAGGAGTATTCCTTCCTAGCCTGTAGCGTTCCTGCGTAACTAAACGCAGGTAACATTAAGAGAACAAGGAACTAGGAAATGTCGCTGAACCCTGAACCACTTGCAAAAAATAAGAAATTTGCTTGGTCTCACATGTGAGGCTTTACCGGTCTAACAAAAATGATAAGATGCACAGCTCTGGAGGAAAAAGATCCTCGCTTACCCTTTTCCGGCAAACTTTTCCAGCGTTGTGTCCAGTCATTTTGGAATCCCATATCTGTACCTTTATTAGACATTTGTTTTCGAGTGGTGAGTTTTAGAACTAATTTGTGGGTTGGGTTGTGCAGAGGCCATGTGTCACACCGAGACGACACTTTGTCCAAGACAATATGCCAGGCATAAAGTCAAAAATAAGATCGATACTGAAAAAAATCAAATATTATTGCACAGGTAACAATAGTGCTTGACAGCCCACCTTGACAAAGATATCACCTATGATCTTCCTCTTCTCCTCTGGCTCTGTGGTCAAACAGAGCATTGGTGTTGTGCAGGACCTTTTCAATGGATCTATCTGCTCTGCAGGTATAGTTGTGGTTCCAGTGTAAAAATCGTGAGACGAATTTATCACTGAAAAATAAAAAACAGTCAAAAGAGAAATGGAAATTTTGCCATATTAAAATGAAATGCAATAGGTTGGCCTAATATGTCCAATCATCAGCAAAAATTGCCATAAATAAAGAGGGGCATCTTAAATCTAAGCAGCATATAGAGCATTGAAGGCCAGTCCACATCTGGTTAGCCGAAGTGCACTCGACATTAAAAAAAAACATTGTTGCTCATTTGCTTTGCTCACGAACTTCGATGTCAAACGGGAGACAATCAAATGTGAAGCGGACTCGGACAAAAAGGGAAATATGCTTCAAGTTCAGACCTCAATGTGTGAAGATCCATGTCGGAGCAGTTGGAAAAGGCCTGCATTTTATGGAGCAGTTGGCAATCATGTATCTTCAATGCAAAAACAGTTCAAACATACAGAACTTCTGAGGTTCAATGTTCTGTCGTGATTATAACAAGCATGGAAGAAATGTTTGAAAATCTTGCAGCTATCTTCCCTATTGCAACTCGAAGGATCAACTAACTCCACAGCCAATTCAATGGAAAGATTGCATTGTGAAAATTTAATTTCTGTGCACAATGCTTATTCCTTTTCCATTGTTGCGGGAGAAGGATGCGTATGTTGAATTGGCCATTGAGTTGAACTTGAGGATGAGTTGCAATAGGATTACGACCATTAAAGTTCCAACAACAGGGCATTTTAACAAGCCATGCCTAAAAATTGCAAATGTAATTGGCACCTGGGAACCTATCTCATCTCAGATGGCATACCTTTCAATTTAATTCCGTTCTGTTTCAGTGTTTGTACTACTTTTGTGGATTCGTCCTTTCGCATAAATCCATTGTCAATGTGCAAGGCTATCACCTGATCTTCATTCAAGGCCTTCCTGAGTAGTTGAGCACAGACAGTGGAATCTACACCACCGCTAACCAACACCTTAATAGAAAATACGAAAAACATGATCTACTTATAAGGTACCTACCGGACACTGCAAACATGCAGAGTAGCTCTTCTGAAATGATTCCACTTACCTAGCAGACTCCTTGTTGTCCAGAAATGGCCATGAGAGGTCACATTCGCAAAATTACACAATCCGCATGAGGAACGAGTTGTGAGAATAATTTATCATTTTTTGAGAAATTGTAATAATGGCAGATGCTTCCAAAACCCTTTGTGATAACGAAGACACTTCATGAGTGCAAAGTGCCTGAGTTATGGAATTCCGCTTCCTGTGAAAATGCAATTAGGGCTGTTACAGCCAAGCGACTACAATCACAAGTCACACTTTAGGGACCATTATCGTACAAATGTAGATGGGCAGGCCTACAAACTTTACAACAACCAGCCCAAAACTGCAGTCACTACGAAAAAAGAGAACTCAGGAAGAGGAAGATGCAGAAGTTGAACTGGACACAGCTAAAAAAAGTGGCCTGTCTCGTCAGTCTTAGGCCAGAAAGAAGAAGACATACTCGAAAACAAAATTTAACAAAAATAATCAAAAAATAAAAATAATTGTGGCTCTATTGCCGAAAAAAAGAAACAATGAGACTTAAGCCTATGGCAAGGATGAAGTGGAGGACAATACCGGTAGCTATTGTGAGATCATCATTAATTGATCATGATTGTTTAAAATTATTACAGTGGGCAAAAATGATGCTTTTTTAAAGAGCAGAAAATTACTAACCAAGACTTTATTACTTCCAACAACTTCCCTAATGTATTCAATACACTGTGTCTCCCTGTCTTGCAGGTTGAATGAGCCAGAACAACTGGCAATGTCGAAGAGGAAATTCTTCAGCATAGTTTTTCCACCTTCCGTCAGATCCACCTAAATAATGTAGGTACAGCAAAACAAAATACATCGTACCCATCTGAAAAATGGACCGACTGATAACAATTCTCATTACTCAATGCCTGGAAAGAACCAGGTCTTGGAAAAACAGCTGGCCACCATTAAAAAGGCAGGTTTAGGGTGTTGGTTTGTTTAGAGTGTACATGAAAATGAGTTTCTGAGTGAGGATAGGATGGAGTAATCATAAAGTTTGCATGGCTTGGCAACAAGCCGACAAAAAACCCCCATAAAAATCCCGAAAAATTCTGGGAAACATATGGTCATAGAAACAGGATGATGAAACGTTGTTGCCGAAAGAATCCAAGAACCACACGAGTATAGTTTCTGACATTGACAGAGGACAGAGGGGGAAAGAATGAGTGAGGGTCTGAATAGGTTAGAAACAATGTTTTTTTCCAGTAAGCAACCAATCAGTTGAGTGCTAGGAACAGATCGAGGTAATTCATTGCATGCAAGGTGTGATAGATGAGTTGCAATGTGTAAATTGGAAGTTGACAGATTATCGGCGATCATGGAAGCATGGAAAATGTAAAAAATTGTTTGGTGATGCAAGTCAAGGTTCTATGGGTGAAAGGGATGTCAGTCAGTCAGTCTGTCGAAAAAATTGAGGAAAAGTTGCAGAAAAGAGTCAGCGTTGGTCGTTCTTGCTGGAAATTGAAGAATTGAAGGTGAAGAGTTCTGAGTGTTAGAGCCAGAAAAAAAAAACATAGGTATTGGGTATAGGTACCCAAAATCAAGCACCTAAATTGCATCAACTAATAACAAAAGTAAGTGGTTGGTTGATCAAATTTTCCAGGAATTACAGTTTGTTTCTGTCTGTCCCCCTCACACTTGATCAGTTGCCACATGAGGGAGCCCGCAAGATAAGTCTGCAATTCCTGGGACCGGATCAACCACAAAAAGAACAGATAATCACGCTGTTGGGAAATAATATTGAAAAAGAAAAGTTGCATTCTAAGTCAGGACCAAACACCTTGATGCCTGACAAAGCCGCCCCTCTGAAAAAAGGATCAATATTTCCTAACAGAGGGATTATCTGTTCTTTTTTGTGGTTGTTCCGTTGCCAGGAATTGCGGACTTGTGTTGCCACCACCATCGGGCTCCCTCTCATGTGGCAACTGATGAAGTGTGAGGGGGACAGACATAAACAAAGCTGTGATTTCTGAAAAATTTGATCAACCAACCACTTACTTTTGTTATTATTTGCGTGAGCCATGCATACTGGCTTTTTTTGCAGAGAGGCGGCTTTGTCAGGTATCAAGGTGTTTGGTCCTGACTTAGCTCGAAGCCCCCAGTCCGAATGGACGAATGTTGATTAGTTTTTGATGCTGGTTTTTCCATGGAATGGTGCTTTTATGCAATTTTTCTTTTTCAATGCATCAACAATATCAATCTCTGGTCACATTTGAATGACACACATGTTAATTTGGATAAATCTGCTTGTTTGACTCTATGGGACGACAGATATGGACTTTTCTGGCCGAGTCCAGGTGGGAAATTTCATTTTGCAGGCACACAGGAGGCTGAGTTTTGAGACTTTCATGTGGCCACCCCACATCTGCTGCGCTCCGCAAAGGAGCATAGCAGATCTCTCAATGGCACAAACCCAAAAGTTGTCTACAATGCCTATTTTGAGTCCCACATAAGGTATTGTGCAGCAGTATGCAGTATGGGACTCAGGCCCCAATCGTAATTTTAGAGAGTTATGAATGGTTTTGAAACTCGCAGAAGGCATGAGCAGATATTGGTTTCTGAACAGCATCAGAAACCAGTATCAGCTTTAGACAGTTATGTCACCATAAGCCAGCGGTATGGTGTTAATCTTGGTCAAATTCCACAAAGAGCTGTGTCTTCTGACGAATCTCTTCAACGGGACCTCTCCCATCCAGTCTCACCATTTCTGCAGTCAATCTTCAGAGCTGCACTCCCCCACAGATTCCTCCTCATCCCACACTTTGAGTGGTCATCCTTCCCCCCACTTGGGCCCGACTTGTTGGTCGACTTACCTCTGGATGAAACTGTAATCCATATATTCTAAGCTTTTCGTTTGATATAGCCGATATGTAGGGGCCTGATGACGCTATTATCCTGAAGGAATCGGCCACCTTGTGGATAGAATCAGCATGAGTTAGCAGCACCACTTCTTTTTTCTCAAGCCCCCTGAAAAAATTGGATACAATATAGGTAGGAACGTACATTATGAAAAGCATTCTCAGATTCAGATTCCGGCTTGCCCCACGCTTGTGGGTTACACGGTGGCAAGACATAAAGATAAAAGATACATAAATCAATGCCCTTAACGTAGACAGAAAATATTCATATAAACAAAAGCCACGAATGGGCTAGACAGGGAGGTAAAGAAAAGAAATAAGGGAGCATCAGGAAAACAAAACAACGGATGCCGTTCCTGGACAATGTGTGTTTCCTGAGCCCCATACCTACATCATGAAAAGCATTCTCCTAAAAAAAAACTGAAGACTAAAGAAACCACCATAAAGAATGCAAACAGGCATGTTTCGCAATGTAAGAACCCACATACTTTTTGAAAGAACAGCATAAATATTTGAATTAAACATGGCTTACGACCCAACATTACCTCAGCAGAAGTATGAAGCGAGTCAAAATATCAGGACGAACACTCAGGGGCAAATTTTGCAGACAGTGGAAAGTTGGTAGAAAGTGCAAGTAGACCAAGAAGAATGAACTTCTCAGTCGTGTCACTGCAACAGGTTATGCGACAATGCTATCCATGGCTTGGAAAAAGTGGAATGAAAATGAACAGGTGTCGAGGTGGCATACCTGTCGCAAAGCCTCTGTTGGTTCCACTCAACTGCACCAGCACCGATTTCGAATGAAAGCCAGCACCTGCAAAAAGCTTGGCTACAATTTGCACCGCCTGAGAAGTACAATCACAGACATGGAACATCAGACCATTTTTAACAGGGAAGTAGGAGGCGTTAAAAACCAACTCCCGGCAGAGGGAGGCCAATGCAAAAGTCGCTAGTCACAAGTTATTTTGTTATTTACGAATGGTTAGCGGTCTGTTTGTTACTTTATTGTTGACTAAATACGAGGGGTGGTCAAGTTCCACTGAGCTTTGGCAAGTGATCGATGGATTTCAGGACTGAAATTTTGTGCACCATCTGGACATTCTTTAATCAGCTCCATACCAAATTGGCACCTTTCTGCCATCTCTGGATCGGCTTCACCAGCTCTTTCAAGATGAAGCCCTCCTGAGGCATCGAAAATCAACTCATCCACTGCCGCTTTGCAGCTCCATGGCATTTTGAAGGTGCCCCGTGTCCCTAATATGGTTTTCTTTAGCCAAGGTTGAGAATGGAATGTAATCTGCTGGTGCCAGTGTGCGAAAAAGGCATGACTGGGCAGTATTTTCATGTCGAGATCAAGAAATGCTTCAACTCCAACCTTGTTTTTCAAAGCAAGGGTGCAGACTTTTGGGATAAGGTTGTCTTTTGGGACCTTCCCTCGATTTTCCAATTTATTTCCTATCTTACTTTCTGGACCAAGAATTCATGATGTCAGTTGATGCTGGTTTTCCATGTTTTCGTCAATCCCACCAGAACAAATCCCTGAAAACACCAAAAACCTACCCCACCCTCTCCCAAGGACGTTTGGGCATACCCATACCTTGTAGCTCTTGCATATAGCAGGGAATGTGATCACACAGCCTCTGGCTTTCTAGTCATTGTGCTTTCTTTAATTTAATTAGCCACTGTGAGTCAAAAATCATGTCAGACTGAGATGCTTCATCTGGCACAAATTCATTCAGAATGCCAGGTAACGGAGGCGGACATATGAAATCAACACCAGAAAAGAAACTATGCACATCATGGAATTGAATTTTCGCCTGGAACCCATTGAAAGATCAATGTCAGTGCCTTAGCCAGAAATTTGAGAGGGCAGGGCGCCCCACTGGAATGTGGGGCACCAAAGCAACGACAGGGCAATACCCTCAATCGCAGGGCATACCGAGGGGGTAAAGGGACAGCATTGTTGAGGGGGGTCATTTGTAGCCATTGACCACCGAAGGGGTCAGTAGGCAATTCCAGCGGGGTTCCAATGGGTAGAGTGCCTGCTGGGGATTTGGGGGACAGCTCTCCTAACAGCTGGATGGCTTCCATTACATCTCAGGCCTTATTTTGTTAGGAACAAGTACCTACCTGCCAATTACAAGATGTGAGGGGCTAGACATCCTGCACTTGCCATTTTTCTTGGTGTAAGCATAAGGCAGGGAATTTTGGGCCATTTTCACATCAACCGCTGTCCAAAAACTTGCATCTGGAAATGCCTGCTGAAGCTCGGGGCATGTGGCTGACCATGGTTTTGGCGACACTGGTTCTACCCCAAGATGTGCAGCTATTTCTGTGGAAGGAAAAAACTATCAGCACTACCAAATCGCCAATGGAGCCATTTTAATTCCCGGTCACAATACTTTTATTATTCTTTTGGAACCTGGCAATCTTCACCTTTTATGGCTTTTATTTTCAGTATCTAGACCTGCGAGTAATCCAATAATTGCTTTTACCGACTGCAAATTGCTCAATCTTTGGGGGCTATAAACACTTACAAAAAGGGCAATCACAATCGATCCAGCTTCCAAGTTGCAGCAGAGAGTTGGCTCACAAAATCAATAGGCTAGCTTGTTGGAATACACTGAGAAAAAAACCTAGCTTATTGGAATACACTTTCCAATTAGGTTCTAGCTTTTGCAGAGCAGTCATCAGTTCATTGCTGCTGTCCAGAAGATGTCCACACTGCATGAAGGGATGACGTATAATGACATTTTTTCTTCTTGTGTCAACAGCCTTATATGCCTGCAAGAGGGAGTGATCGTTTGATTAGTGGGTGGGGCTGAGAACTGTGTAAGGGATTTTGGCAACAAGCTCCTCCCACTGACCAAGGCCAACAACATCTCACTGAGGATAAAAGGGGACAGACAAAGGCAACCATGGTCATTCACTTGCAAGTAAGCAGAGGTCAGAAGCACACGAATTTTTGGACAGGAGGGCGCCTATTCTGGGCAGGAGGGCGCACATTCAAGGCAGGAGGGCAAGCATTTAGGGCAGGAGGGCGCCTGTTCAGGGCAGGAGGGCGCCCCTTGTGAAGGCAGGGTGCTGCGCCCTTTGCGCCCTTCACACCTAAGGGACTGAATGTCAAAGTGTGCAAAAGACGAAAAGACTTGGACAAGTGCAACAGGCAAAAGCTCACTGGAACTTGACCACCCTTCGTAGGTAGGTAGGCCCAAACATCGAAATTAAATTTTAATTTAATCCCACAAAACAAACTCACTTGAAAAGGACTGAGGAGTTATCAATGTCAATGCTGTGCTGTCCTTCCTCTCGGCCGTCATTTCTGATGACAGTGCCACCAAATTCCTTGTTTATCATCTGCATCCCGTAACAAATGCCTGGAATGATAGAATGTGATGCTAGATGACAATAGGTTATGGGTTCCATCCGACCTGGGCAAAAAGCATAGCCTGATGGGGAGGTCCTGTTTCATTGAAAGCGTAAACTGCTTTTCTGCTTTAAACGAAAACCGACAATTTTTAGAATAAAGACTTGTCTCAATATGGTCCAACTTCCATGTCACGATATGAGCCCTAGCAGCATCCGTTCCAATCCAGAACATTCCAATCATTGGGCTTATGCTGTGATAACTGTCTCGAGCTGACAATTCTGACATCCTGGTGTCTACTTTTTGACGACAATCACACAAATTCGCCAAGGAAAGGTGGTTCCAATGCCTGTTTTTGATGAGCGAGCAGTCGCGCAAACTAACCAAGAACAGGTACTCCAATCTTGAAAATTGCAGCATCGTATCGTGGTGCATCTTCGGCATAAACTGAATTTGGCCCACCAGATATGATGATGGCCCTGATGGAAGAACGAAAATCTAAATTAATCAGGTTTTATGAGATGCCTAGTAAAAAAATATCCATGGCATTGTGCAAACATTCAACTTTCATGGTTTCCCATGGAGAACCTCATACAAATTTAGTGACTGGAAATGTATCTAATAATAATTATCACTAAAAAATCTGGCCACCAAAATTAACCATTCCTATGGTCGGTAGATAACCATTCCTACCGACCTTACCAATGGGTAATTTTGGACCTTACCCCACCGGACAAGAAGAAAAGATCCAACTGCTCATCGCACACAACAGCCTTGGCTGCCGAATCGAGACAATGTTGCGCCAGATCGAACTTTCTGGAATGCCAAACATCCAGTGATGTGCTGTCAATAATCTTCTTCTTCTTCTAGCTCATCGACCTACCTACTGGAGGTGAAGTGGCGGAAATAGGCATCATACCTAATCCTGGCCGCTGCATTGGTGTTTATCAACCAGATCCAGATGTTAGGTAGTTGATGGACCACATAAATTATACTTTCCATGATCCGCCGACTGGCCCATGCCAATGATTCAAAGGAGATGATTCACTTGTTGGTTAGGTAGTGGGTAAAGAATACCTTATGTCTCCATATGCAAATGAGCAAACTGATGAAATCAAAAGCTGCTGCTCCGATTGACATCTAATTTTTGTTCCATTGGTAGACCCAGTAAAAACCACATTTGAATGACAACCTATCACTTTTGATTGAATCCAAAGACAAGACAACTCAGCGACCTCCCTGTCGAGGCATACAGTCTTGAGTTTTGTAGCGCAGTTTTTCTTTTCTTCAAAAATTTATTCTGCCACATCACAATTATTTCACCATGTTACAATACCTTCTGGATCAATTAATTTTCATTTACCAGTACAGATACATGCCAATTTCTAAAACACAAACAATCAAGAGGCGTGGACTTCCTCCATTTGTAATACATTGGAGAAATCCGAGGATCAAGATAATTCGTGTTTTGGAAATTGGCTGACAGGCAGACTTTAGGCTCTCTTGAAAAACTGGCACCTTACTGACCTGTATCTTTTTTCCTTGAGAGTGATGGCAGGAGTATCCAGTGGCAGAATTTCACTTTCAACACAGAGTTCACGGACTCGGCGATCGATCACCTTTCCGTATTGAGCTCCCGCATCGAGGATGGCAACTTTCTCTCCATTGAGTATCCCATTGGCATGGATACCTTCCATCAAATCAGGCTCAGGCATGGGTGCTGCTCAATTGCAAGCAACTTTTCAAACTTAGTTAAAGGAAAAGGTCAGGCTAATCTGACAAAAGCCCTAGATCGATAACAAAAACAATGCACTATCACAAAATGAGACAGGCTTAAGTGGAAAAATGCATTTATGCAACGCACAGCTGGAATTTGAAAATCAATTTTTCAATTATCAGATGCTGTTTGTTGTGACCAAGAATGTAACCAAGAACTATTAGGCACCGATTTCGGTCAACTGGCAAAATGTTTCATTCACAGGATTTGAAAGAGGTGCGGTTTTGAAAAATGACAAGTTAAATCTGACCTCAGCCTTTATAGGTACCTAAATTGCAACTCGCAAGATTTGGTGCAATGCTGCCTGTGTGGAAAAAAGTCAAGCGTGACACCAGACCGAAAGAACAGTCCAGCGGATAAATGGCAGATTGAAAAACAAATAGACTGGGTAGGCACCAGGTTTATTTCAGAAACATTTTCAGCACACTGGTGGGCACAGGCCTGCTGAAGAGACAGATGCATGGCAATAAGCCTTGCGTAACAACAAACCAGATTTTTCTCAGGCAAACCAGACCAGCCTCTTGTTGGTTTATTCTACAGACAACGACTGCTGTTCCCTGCTCCTGTTTCATCAAATGTGCCTACTAGCCTACTTACTGGGAGGTTTGACTTATCAAGCCACAAATCAACAAGTGTCAAGATAGAAATCAATGATTTGGACATGTTGCTCAGCTGAGTCCAACACAAATTGTTAGCCAACAGGTCAAGGGTCAAAACATTTCCAACTATTCGCGATGCGCTTGCAGAGAAAAACATACACCCAACAGCAAGCAAAAAAAAATACTGAAACCCAGAGTTGCAGATGGGCAAAAAGGTCATCTCGCTTTGATAACCCCAATCCAATGAAGCAAACATTGCCTCAGAATATCTCTAGAGGATTTGCTAAGATTCAGTGTAGGCCTGTAGGCCAAATTAAAAACTTATAGACCTGCTAACCATAATGTGCAACACCACACCACTCAAAAGCAGCACACAGTACCCGCACTGGGCACACATTAAATGGCCACCAAGTGGCTTGCATTTCATTATGGTTTTACATTGGTAGGTTGACCTACAAAATGTAAAACATGATTGTTTCAGAACATCGTGTTTCAGCATGGCTCAATGTTGAAAATTTTTAAAGAAGTTATCAATGTGCACCTCTTCACAGAAAGGAAATCCAGTGTGATTTTATGGACATCAATGATCATGGCTCATCACGGTCTGTCCATTCTAAGTTGAGCTCTTGCGAGGGTTGTACAAAAATTATTGACCCTGATATAGTTCCAGTGGGGCTAGGCAGTTGAAACTTGGCACACACCTTAACCCATTGCGTACCTACCGTTTTTTCGCCATTCGCAATGCACAAAATTCCAAGTTTTTTTTTTCGGAAAAAGAGCAACAAATGAATCACACACATCAAAATGTTGTATCTCAGGCCCTTCGTGTCCGATCCTGATGAAATAAAAACTGTTTGGAAGGAAAAATTGCCAATTTTTTCACCATCTGTCACATATCACCAAAATATTTATTCTGATGGCCACCTAATGCAGTGCCAATATCATCAGATTGTGCTGATAAAATAGTGCAATTCAATAAGCGGTTCACATTCACTTCTTCATCACCAATAATGAGGTTCTGTGGCCACCACCAGCTGCGAAGTTTTCCATTTTTTGTTTTAAAGCCATAATAAAACAAGAACTGAACACTCCATAGCATAAATCACAGCAAATGAAACCAACAAAGTCATTCAAAACAACTGGTAAAACCTTCGGAATTCTAGAATTACTCTGAACAAAACACCGAAAAAATGTCAGGACAAAATTTGGCTGAGGTGCATTCGAAATTCTGAAAATGGCGTGCACAGACACTGCTGCAAACTTGAGATATCACAGTCTGTCACAGTGGATCAGTTGGTTGGCGTGTCTGACTCATTAACCGAAGGTCGTGGGTTCAATTCCCGCAACAGTAGGAATTTGTGGGTTGGGTCGCGCTCCATTCTGGCTGCAGTGACAGAAAGGGAGACTTAGTGGCGAGTCTTCTAGTCCTTCAGAAGGGACTTTAAGAAGGTAGTCCCGTGTGCAAAAAGATTCACCTTGTGCACGTTAAAGAACACAGCCCGTCCAAGAGTGGCGGCAAGTTACAGAAACACAATGAGCCACAGACACATACAGGGGCACCGAACACCAGTGCAGGGATGGTGAATGATTGGTAGGAATGACTCCACTGTGTGATGAGTTTGTGTACAAGGCGCAAAGTGTGAATGGGTTGATGTGGGCGAAAAGAAGCCCTGGAGGATCACCCCGAAAACCTTACACCAGTTTCAGTTTCATATCAATTTTGCATAAAAAAAAAACAGCGGAGGACGCATATACATGCCCAAAGGATTTAGGGCATGCCAATTGGTGTGCAGCAAACTTCTTTATGGTATTAAAATATGGTCGATGGCTGCAAAAGGTCGTCTCTCAAAAATCTTTAAAAAGCAAAAATCCATTGTCCGGGTGCTGTCCTTTGCTGGTAGGTATGAAAGTTCCGACTCCACTTTTCATAAAACTGAAATCGTTAACCCTTTATCAAATAATCATCATAAGGGTCTGTCTTTTTTATTTTTGGCGGTGGTGCGGGGAAAGTCTCATTCTGGGCACTCCCTTGAATAACCCTTCAAGACCAACTCGGGGGTATGATCACAACATGGACATCTTTCCAAAAGCCAGAACCCATGTGGGGAAAATGAGTATTTTTTCAGGGGAGCGAAGATCTGGAATCGTCTTCCCGCTTCCATAAGGTTAATCCCATCCCATGATGTCTTGACGAAAACTCAGACCGCTTTTGTTAGAAGCCTTGATAGTGATAGAGTTATGGCCCTCCTCTCCTACTGAGTCTAACGTATTTCATATAGCGAATACACTAACACATTTTCTAATGAGAAGGTAGGAAGGTGCTGGAAAAAAAAGCATTTTTTAAATGCCTGTGGTCAAATGTGTTAAACATGTTTCTACATGACCTTCGCCTAGTTAGGCGAACTTGCCTTGCAAATAGATCCCTGAATGCTTGCCTTGTCATAGCTCACGCTTTCTTACTCCATGGTGTTTATTGGGTTTACTAGCTTCAGCAGAAGCTAAACCCTCACAGATTTTTCATTTGCATTGGCTACGAAAATTTAGCAACGTGAGGCGAGCAGGTTTTGAACAAATTTAGTTAGGTACACGTTTTTTACAATTATTAGTTGATGCCTATGACGTGAAATTTGGCCTTATCAAACCTGCCATCTAAAAATGAAGTTGAAACCTGAAAACTGCAATCTGCAGACATCCCTGCAGGCGTCATTCAACGCATATTGAAGGCAAGACTGGAGCATTCGTCACGTCAGGCATTGATGGTTCTTGACATGCAATTGGTCAAGAAAGGTATGAACAATCTGCTACTTCGTTTTCCCTGTCAGACTGTTCTCTGCGCGTGCGGCGTTAGTGGTTTGGCCAGATGGAAGCGGTTCCATGGTTTCGCGAGAAACCCATGCGGTGTGGATGCAAGGGCGTGAGTGTTGTGTTTTGCGTGAGGGTGATCCGAGGTGTGGATCCGAGGCCCTGGAAGAGATGTATTTTCAGTGAGTTTATTTTAGTGTGTTTTCATTTGTCATTTCTCCTTTCGTCATTTTTATGTGTCAATGTTGAGAGAGGAACAGGCCAAGGGTTTCTTGTTAAAGAAGATTTGTTCTATTTTTTTTTTTTTTTGGAAAATGAGAGTTATGGTTGAAACCTTGTTTGAAGGGAAATATTTGTGAGGGTTTTTGGTTATTTGTACAGAGTATATTTTTTTATAAAGAGGAAAGATTCATTTTACAGCAGGAAAAACTGTGTTCTCACTGGTAGGTGAACAGGTATTTGCTAATTCTGTTTTCTTTGCCCAACAATGGAGTTCTGAATTTAGCGGTGGGTATTCTTTGGCGCATTACTTTTGGTGGCCCTGGGTAATCTAAAAGTCTAATTGCATCAAATTGTTTCAGGCATCCGTGGTTAACCTCAACCAGTGATATTTGTCATCATTTCGAATATCGCCCTATGATGTTTGTCTGCGGGTGACGTTCATTTTCGTCTTCAAGGATCAGACAATAATTTCATTGTCAAACATAAGAAATCTTACATACGTTTACGTTTACCTCTTTCTCAAACCCTCTTTCTTTCATTCCCCCCGAGCTAAAGTTTTCATTAGCGTTACACAGTCATTTTTAGCTGGGGTACCTAATTATGAGACACATATTTCCAATGGGGTAATGATGAGACAGTTTTTTTTCCAACAGAGATCTTGGAGCATCCAAACCACAGCTGGGGATATTGTTTGCCAGGAAAAAAGCAAAATTTTGAATGTGGAATGCCAACAGTTCTGGTGCGATTTCACTTGTAAATCATTTGAGATTGATATTGCTTTTGACTAGAATCATTTTCCGCAAAATGAACCTGAAACAAAACTACCTAGAGAAACCCGCTATCTCACCCATACCATTGGTTTGTCTCATCTTTACCCCTTAAAGCCACAAAACCGCATCTAAATGCATTGATATCAAAGATATTCAGTTGTCTCAAAATTACCCCATCCTTGTCTCATCATTTCCCCAAACCGTGGGGTAATGATGAGACACAATTTTGCCATTTTTTACAGAAACCTGTGGTTGGGGGAAAGCTGGGAGCAACGTCTATTTAAAGGTCATAGTACCAATGTACAGGGTGCCCCAAAAGTAAATGGACAGTTGTCTGTCACGGTTGGTTTTGTTTGATTATCTCTTTTTTTCGTTTCTTCCGAATATGGTCTGAGTAAAGGCACTGTTGGGCGAATTCTGAAAATGCTGAAGCCTTTCCACTCAACTCTTGTGCTGGGCCTCCTCGAGGACGATTACAACAGGCACGTGCAATTCTGCGCCACGATTCTAGAGCAAACGCACGAACAGCCTGAGCTCCCGGAACTGAAACTTTGCACAGACTAGGCAGTTTTTAAACTCAACGGCCAAGTTAATCGTCACAACTCAGTTTTTTGGGCAGAATCAAACCCGCATCGCATCGTTGACAAGGCTCTAAACCAACCCGGCATTGGTGTGTGGGCCGGCATATGCGCCGAGGATGTCCTCGGCCCTGTGTTTTTCCATGGAATCATGGACGGGCAACGGTACGTAACCATGCTCAACGAAGAGGTGTGGTCCACTGGTCCCTCGTGAGGCACCTCCGGCTGGGCGAAATGTTTTAACAGCATATCGCTCCAGTGCATTGCAACCAGGCTGTGGTTTGGTGCAACGACCATTTTCCGAATCTCTGGATCGGCCGCCGAGGAAGCATTGAGTGGCCTCCTCGGTCGCCACATCTCACACCTCCTGATTTCTTCCTCTGGGGCTTCGTGAGGGATAAGGTTTACGCAACCAAACCCAGGACCATCCAGGAACTGGAAGATGCCATCATCGTAGCATTTACAACAGTCACCCCTGAAATGTGCGGTGCAACGTGCAGCATGGCGTTACTGAGAGATGACAGCAGAAGTACCTAAGTAAGTAGACCCTATGCAGAAATTAGCATGCCAAAAAAAAAGGAGAAAAAAAAATGGGGGGAAGAAATTAGTAATTCTGCTATGAAGACTAACTTATAAACATCTAGTTTTGAAGAAATGACATCAGTGAATTGCTTTTCAGGTGACTGCAAGATTTCAGCTGGCAATGCAAGTTTGTTCCACAGAAAAAGGTGGCGATTAAAAAAGTAATACCTGTCTACATTTTTGAAGAGTATAGTTGGCACAAAGGAAATTGCCTTGCTAGCTCTTGTATTCAGGGCAGCAAAAAGAGGAGCAACCTTGCAACTAGGTTGCAGGGACGGCAGGCAGCACTTGGGACGGCAAGGCAGACCATGGGACGGCAGCAAGAATTTGTAACGACTCTTGGGACAAGATTTGTTTGGAAATATTTATAACAGGAATCGTAAAGTGGCAACAATAAACCCAAGAACAAAATCCGCAGCCTTCCGCACCTGGCGATGGGGGCAACGGACAAAGACACGAACCCTGGTCAATTTTTTTGCTGATTTTTACCTCACTGGTATTTTTATTGAAGAGATTGTGCAAGATGTTTACTGAAATGTGTTCACTGGCGAGCTAGGCCTAAATGTGACCTGTGTCTCTGTATCAGTTGCATGTCAGTTTGGTTGCGTACCCGTTTCGAACAGTGCAGCACATCTCAAAATGTCGACTTTGCAAACTCAAAATTTTTCATTTGAAACTCGAAATTCAGACCTTGAGACTCTGAATTTCGGCTTCGAAAACTCGAAATTTTTGCTCAGAAATTTCAACTTTGCAAATTGCATCTCAAAATGCTTTGCAAACTCAAAATTTCGAATTTGAAACTCGAAATTTGGACCTTGAGACTCCGAATTTTGGCTGCGAAAACTCGAAATTTTGGCTTCGAAATTTCAACTTTGCAAATTTCAACTCGAAATTTCGACTTTGAAACTCGAAATTTCGACTTTGAAACTCGAAATTTCGACTTTGAGAATTCGAAATTTCTTCTTTGAAAACTTGAAATTTGAAATTTCGACTTTGAAACTCGAAATTTCGACTTTGAGAACTCGAAATTTCGACTTTCAAAACTCGACATTTCAACTTTGAAAACTCGAAATTTCGACTTTGAAAACTCGAAATTTCGACTGAAAACTTTTTTTTCGACTGAAAAAAAAATTTCGACGTTGAAATATGCCCTTCTTACCTGAAAGATAGTTTTGTCAGGAGGAATGATGAAATAAAAACCTCTTTGGTCACTCTCAAAGAAACGTTTTTTGGCAAACCAAAAAGTGAAACAAAGCAATAATATTTTCCCTTCAAACGAGGCCATTTCTGATATTTGGGGCCCTGCTGGAACAAGCAGGGCCCCAAATATCATTTACATACTCCTGCAATGCTGACCCCATGGCATTTCTTTCTCCCTCGCTGCCCCCTTCTTGTTGGCCATGGACATTCCCTTCCACCAGGCACCTCTGTATGCTTTCCCAAATCCGCTTTCCACCAGATCGACCTTCCACTTTAAGCTCCAGCTCTCGTTTGGCCATGCGTTCTCGCAGCTTTTGCCTCTTTAACACTTTCGCCCTTTCTCTGCACGCATCGAGATTTGCTCGCTCTCTCTCACCTCCTGCATGTCTAAATTCTCTACTGGCCTTTCTCCTCTCTCCAACTGCTTCCCTAATTTCATCATCCCACCAATCTCTATCTCTCCATCCCTCCTCTACCAAGTTGCCAGGGTTTGGCGCCCGTGCTATGTGGCATTTGCTCCACCCATGCTGCCATCATCTGCACATGACCATACCCCTCATCTTCCTCCCCAAAAACAGCTTCTACCCTATCAGCCCACTTCATGGCCTCTTCCTTTCTCCTTAGCAAATTCCATCCCCCTTCTTCTTTGTTCTTTTTCTGTCGCCTTCCCTTCTTTTTCTTCCTTCCTTGAACCCACACCTTCAAACCAAAGTGATCACTCTGTACCCCCCCATGACTCTGCAGAATCAATCTCCATTTTCTCCAAACGCCACTCAAGTGTTCGCCTATACAACAACCAATCAATTGTGGACTCCACCACAATACCCCCAGGTCCACGTGCTCTCCGAGTAGATCCCCCAATACAAAAACCCTGCATAAATTGATCGTACATGGACTTTGGACGTGGTGTGTTTCGAAATTGACTCACCATTATCTTTGATCCTTTTGACCACCGTCCTTGATAGAAACTTCCTCCTTTTCTCTAGCTAACCCTGCATATTTCCAATTAGCAGATCCATTTCTGTCATGAACTTCCTGACCAACTTTCCATTAAAATTTTCATGGCCCTCAAATTCCATATGGGCATTGAAATCCCCCAAAAGCAAAACCTCCCCACCCCGTGAATCAATTTCTGCAATATCCTTCCTCAAGCAATCCAGAATAGCCCCATTCACATCCAGAGAATATCCCTCACATGCAAGATAGACCACAGCGATAAACACAATCCTCCCATCCACAGTTTCCCACTCCAACCACAGATGCTCTTTACAGTGTCGCCATGGCTGCACCTTCCAGGCAAAAGAATTCCACCACACCGCCTATGCCCCCACCCCGACGCTCATCCACTTCTGCATCTTTTTCCCCCTGCCCCTGTCAGGAGACCTCACAGACATCCCATTCTATTGACCCCAAACCACTTCCATCCCTGTGCCACCTCCCCTTCCATCTCCGGGGACGTTTCCTCCCCTCTACATCCAGTCTCACACACTGCCAAAAGTCCAATTCCATCTTTGTGAATGCTGTCCCACAATTCAAACCACTTTCCACGTCCTCCCCCTTGAATGTTCTGAAACCCAATACACAATGAAGCACACAAATCATTTCTGTTTTTGTTTTTGTTCCCCCTCGCCTAGTCGCCTGCTGATCCTGAGCCCCACATTCACACTCGCCCCCTCAGCCCGAATCCTGCTCCCCGTCCACATTTTGTTGCACATTGCCCTCGGCCCAGTCCCGAGCTCTCAGGATCCTCCCTGCTGCTTCAGCCATTGCCTGACCCACAAACTCAGACCCAGCTGGCGAATAATGAAGTCCATCCGGCCCCAAGCACCCAGGTACCATCTGAACCTTCTCCAGATCAATCATTACCGCTGCACCATACCTGCACATCGCCCTCAGACGCCTGTTCACTGCCAGACATCTCCGGAATACATGTTCGTCCCGATCCCGCCTTGGCATCACACTGCTGAGCAAAATCTCCACAGATTTTTTCAACTTTTTGCCAGCTTCTCTTACCGTCTTACACACACTCTCCATCCTCAGCACCACTTCATCTGGCGAACAATCCAGCATGTCGTTTACCCCCACATTCAGCACCACTAACCACCTTATCTGACACACACTCCCCTAGCTCCTCCCACCACTTTTGCCAATCCCCACATTTTGCACCTCCAATCCAGAACTTCCTTACCACACCTCCACCTGCTAGGGCTGGGCGAATCTTGATTCGATTCGATGATTCGATTCGAAAATCGCGAATCTTGCCAGATTCGATTCGAAAAGATGGGATTCGAAAAATATGGCAAGATTCGAACCAGGATTCGAGATTCGAGGTAAAGGATTCGATTCGAAATGATTCGATTCGAGATTTTGCGATGATTCGAAAAATATTCGAATCGAATCTTGAATCTTTCAAAATTTCCAAATTGATCCACAGTCCCGAAGGCATGCCACAACATGGAACCAAATCGTGCTTACAAGTGTCACTGAGCAATGCCTACAATAAAATTCACGTTTACTATCCTGTAGGACTGCATGAATCGTGATTCGATTCGAGGATTCGATTCGAAAATCGCGAATCTGGCCAGATTCGATTCGAAAAAATTCGATTCGAGACATGTGGTGGGATTCGAATCGAGATTGGAGAATTGAAGAAAAGGATTCGATTCGTGACGATTCGCTTCGAAATTGGACAACTGATTCGGATTCGATTCGAGATTCGAACCTTAGGGATTCGATTCGCAAGATTCGATTCGATAGCCGATTCGCACAGCCCTACCACCTGCCCCCTTTTCCACCGCCCTCCAGACCCTTCTCACATTGCTATCTCCCAACAGCAACACATTCCCCACATCTACTGTACTCGTTTTATGCCTGAAGCCGGAACCCGTGCCAAGACAAATCTGCGCTTCAGACCTGTCCGTCACCCTCACCTCCTCAGCTGCCTCCACCCCGGTAACTAGACTTAGACTTCCATGTGCCTCCATCCCCGCCCTCCGGGCCTCCAATTCCGCATCTCTTCGCTCCAGACACTCCTTCAACTGCCTGCCCCCACCTCCTCAGCGACCTCAGCCTGCCTTTGCTTTTGGCCATCCTCCATCTCTGTAGCATTTGCGAGCCATCTCATCTCTCAGGACCCCCATCTCCTCCCGCACCACATTTCGCAACTCATCCCGTTCAGCAGAACCCCAACCTCCAGTCGTTCCAGCCACCCCTCCCTTTCGCCCCTTTCCCTTGCCCTCACACGACCACTTCATTGCTCTGCACTTCTCACACACATACCATATGTCATCCCTGCTTTTCAAAATTCCATATTCCGCTGCATCCAGTGCCGCACAAAGGCAATGAATCCATACCTCACAAAGCTCACATCCAACAGCCTCATCCTCGCCACTCACCACCTTCTTGCATTTACCGCACTGGTCTCTCGCCATGCTCAGCAAGAACTCACACCCAGCCTTGAAAAAGGCTCTTGTTTTGAAAACGGGAAAAGAAAATGAGAAATGAGAAAAACTTATCCTCCTTCCCGTCGACTGAAAGTCACACAGACACACAGGAATCCGAGAAAGAGTGTGTACGCAGAGAAAGGAGAGAGATTGAACAGGAGCAGTGGCATCGGTGGAGAAGGGAAGTGTCACAAAAAAGTTCACTGACTGGGTATTCTGCAAAGGATCAAATGAGTTGGGATGGAATATATGATGGTTCTTTTGGCAGCGACTTGTTGTTTCGGGCCAGGGTAGGTGCTCTAGAAACTGCGAGACGGTTGCGTTGGGTGGATGATGATTTGATGATTAGGTAGGTACCGGGTAGGTACTTCGTTTTTGAATACCTTTTGTAGAGCACCTGTCCATTTTTGCCTAATTCCTCTTTTTTTTTTTTCCCACCTTGCAATGATCCAATCATTGCGACCTGCACTTTTATCCAGGAATCATTAAATTGAATTATTGTTTGGCTGTGCCACTTCTTACAAACAATTTTGGCACAAATTTTTCCTCATCTGGTGGCCACGTGTTTGTTCCTCATCTTGATCACAAATGGAATGGATGAACAAATACATACTCCGGGATCTGATACTTTATCAACACTGGGTGTGAGTCGTAATCTTGGATTCTTGGAAGGTTGGTTAAAATTCTAATTATACTTGGTTCTTATACCATCAAAATCATTACGAAAATGTCGGTTTTTTTTTTTTTGGTGAAAACGTTTTTTGTACTGAATGTTTTTTCGATCTTGCTGCTTGATTTTTGGAATTAAAAAACAAAAGAAAGAAAAAGAAAAGAAAGATGGGAAGGAGGAATGCAGGCTCTGTGGGGCAGAGTCGGAAGACTTGTGCCACATATTCCTGTGGTGCAAGTCAATGATTGAAGAGAGACGTTTTTCTGGGTGGATGGATGTGGACAGGGGCGTTCACAAAGAGCAGGAATGGGCACTTGTTCGTGAGCGACTGGGAATAGGGAGGGAGAAGGAATCAGACCAGTGGGTGGAACATGCGAAGCAATATCTTGTGAAGTGGAAGGGAAAGGTTTCTGCTGCCTAGCACTGGAGGGTGGTTGGAGTTTTTTTTTTTTTTATCTATTTTTTCGGATCCGATCTGGTGCATTGCCACGGGGTTGAATTACATGAGGTTTGGGAAAGGGTCGGGGACCCCACGCCCAGACCTAAGCCGGGAACCTGCCCGGAGACGGCGGCCCATGTTGGCGGCCCCCCACCTGCGTGGTCAGTGCAAAACCGTTTTCACGCAGCTGGGAAGAGGGAGTGTGCGTAACTGCTGGCGAACGCCGCTGGTGCTTCCGTGACTCCCTGCGCTAGTTAACCGAGCTTAGCCGGACAGCGCTCTCGCCGCGTGATGACACAAGGCGAACCATTCCCCCGTTGTTGTGCACTGGAAAGGGGAAGTTCTCATCT
>JASGXE010005273.1:0-23904 GCA_030068105.1 Sinentomon sp. SZTP_YWyxl
TCCATTCCTTTTCGAGGACTCCCCCATTGAGTGTTCTAAAATGATACATTTTTAGATGGTCATTGGCTCCTCATGCAAACCTACTTAGACAGCTACAGGGTGAAACTGTTAGGAATCTATGAAATTGGAATGGTTTTTAATACAGGACGTCTGGAGTGTGAACCCTGAGTAATGTAATGGATTTCCATAATGTCTGAAAAGCTGAGTGATTTCCGAAAGTTGTCCATTCTGTGCTGAAAGGCAGTGTGTCTTTGTTGTCTGTTGACTAATGACGTCTGGTGGCATTCATGGACCCCCCCCCCCAAGGATCCAGTACTTGAAATTTCCATAACAGTACTTCCAACAAATCGATGTGCTGAATGCCGAAAAACACCTTTGGGGGCTCGCCCGAATTTTGAATGTTTCGTTTTATTGTTCAGCTGCACATTTTGGATTTCTACTTGTAACACTCTGATCATTGAAGTTTGCTGAACACAATGGTTGAAAACGTCCTTTGACATCTTTATTGATTCAATCTTTACGTGTATTGATTAGACCCCATATTCAAAATAATTGTGCAAAGCGTTTTGAGGATTTTTCCCACGTCACAGAACAATGTGAACTTCGGCACGTCACAGAATGATGTGAATTTGGTGCGTCAGTTTTCCATCACTTTATGAGCTCCCACAATAGGTAGGTATCAACGATTTCAGGACAGCATTAATTGTTCTTTTTTTTTGCAGGACAAATTGGCACAAGAAGAAATTGAGAGGCTGATTGTACAGTATGACTGCCGACGTCTTCCCTCACCAAAAAAGAACTCTGTCCGTTTCTCTGATGAGAACAACACCAGCTCTTCAAATGGTCCAACAACAAACAGCTAGCATCAAGAGGGAGCCGGCCACCGACGGGAGCAAAGCTCTGATGATGTTAGCTCATCTCTCTGTAGGTCCAATGATGCTTCTCAGAGCGGTAGCAGTAGTTGTGGTGCAGGGGACAAAACAGGCAACATTATCTTTTCGGCTGTGCTCGATGCTGATGAGCTTGGTGAGTTGGGTGAGGAAGACCCTGATGAGTTGTGGTTGGGTCTAATAGCGTGATGACGAGAGCAACAATTTGTTTGTGCTGTACTGTACCTACGCATCGCCTAACTGCTGCTGCTTCTGTGCACCTGCATCCATCGGAGATAATTCTATCTTGCCTGTCTGTCTGTCATCGTGTCTATTTTCCTTCTTTCAGAGAGTACTGTTTCCAGGAATGCAGTATCATTTCATTTTCTTGATTTGATTTCATTGATTTTCTTCCACAGCTTTCGTCGGACAATTTTCTTGATGGTTTTCTGCGTTTAACATTCGCACAAAGCTTTCCAAGTTAATAAACACCAAAGGCACGTGGATGTGTGGAAACCAGGAGGGTTTTTACAGGGTTCCCACAGTCACGGAAAGTCAGGGAATCACACCAAAGGTCAGGGAATTGCTGAAAAATAAATGCTAAAAGTCGGGGAATATCAGGTATCATAAGGATCCCCGGGAGCCTTAAAATGATCGAGAAATGAAATTTTAAGGGCAAAATGAACACCCAAATTTCAAAATTTCTTCAGCTTCAGGAGGACTTTCTCCCCCAGACTCCTTGCCCTTTAGGATCTTGCTGACCCCGTAAGGCCTACGGCAGATTTTGGCATTGTTTGATAGTGACACTTTATTTTGGTAAGGCAGAAAAATGGATCAGCAGAGGTCAGGGAAAGTCGGAGAAATGGGCTGGCAAAAATCAGGGAAAGTCTAGGAAATGAAATTCCAAAAAGTTGTGGGGTCCCTGTTTTTATTTAACTTGTGTTCACTCACTCCCTTACCGAATGAATTTGACATTTTCTTGTCTTCTCTTGAGATGAGATGAGTCATTTCTTGTCGTTCGGTGAGATGTCAATCTTTAGCAGAGATTCATCATAGAACAAGAACATCGACTAGTTTCTTATTCAGCGGACTCTTTTCCTCGATGATCCCCGTCCGGAGAATAACTAGGCCTACTCGAGAAAGAGTGGAGGGGAAAATGTTGAGCCCTAATCATGCCAATGCATATTCCTGGTGGCTGGTGGTAAGTGGTAAGAAGTGCAAGGTACAGCTTTGCTGTAAAAAAGCTCCTCCAGAGCTAAAAAAAGTGGAAAAAATAAAAAAGATCCATGCTAAATTCTTTTGATTCGTGAATGAAAGTCTCAGCAGGACTTTAGAGGCGGTCTGAGGTGCCTCTAACTTTTTTATATTGGTCAGATGGGAGGTGCTGCTAACTTCCTGCTGAATCTGAGAAGCTGCAAAGATCCTGCGAATTTAGCAGGTAGATTTGAATAAAGAAAATGAAAGTTAGCAGGTCGGTAACAGGACTTTAGCGGCTACATGCCAAGCAGGTTGAACTGAATAAGGTCCCTGTTGACAAGCCGGCTTGGAGACTGACAAGATCACCCTGGGTCTATGGGTTTTCATTGAAACTTTGAGGGGTCAGTGACACAGCTAAAAAAAAACTGAATAGTGGGCACAATCAGTTGTGGACTCTAGACACGACCGAAACGCAGTGCTGAAGGCAATGAATGAGGGAAATGTCATGTCATGTTGCCTCAAACGGGTTGCCGGAATAACGTCTAATTTTTGGAAGGTCTAAAAAGTGTGATGGTGAGGCCCAAATTGATACGCCAACCAAAATTAACCCAACGTAACCTATCCTAACCTGACCTAACTTATCCTAACCTAATCAGAACCAAACCTATCCAAAAGTTGATTTTCGTCAGGTGGAATTTTTTGACATTCCGAAAATTAGACGTTAATCTGCGCACACGTCAAACCACCCTTTAGCCACATTCAGCAGGTTTGACATGTGGTGAATATTACTCTCGTGAACTGAAGGTCTGAGGGGTTTGAATGTCGATGATGTTCATGTTTCATTTAAAAGAATGGAATTTTAATCTATGACTGGAATGCCTACCTGATGAATGGGGATATGGAGGGGAGGGGTGTGGATTGATGTTGACAATGTCAGTTTGGTTCTTCACAGATCAACGATCAGTTTGTGCAGTATCTACACTTGATAAATTCTTTATCCGATCTGTATAGTGGCGGAGGAAAAAGATTACCCATACATGTGAAAAATTTGCATTATTGAGATTTTAGAAAAAACTCCATGCTGTAGAAATAAAAGATCCTCTTTCATCACTAATGTCAAAATCTGACACCTCTGGAAAGCTCCGTTGCAATTTGGCACTTTAATTTCTACCAAATGCATAAGAGTAAAAAGAAAGAAAAAAAAGTTTCGGAGGCAACAATCAAATGGGAAAAACACATGTATGGGTAATCTTTTTCCGCAGCCACTATACACATTCGTGACATGCTCTGCTGGCAAATTGCTTAAAATGACATGACTGCTGCAGCAGCATTGGTGTTGGGCAAATTCATTTATTCACACAATATTTCGGTACTCTGTTTTCAAGAATCCAACTTAGCCTGTTTGCTGGCATTCGTTTTAAGCATCCTGTGCCTGCGCAACCTCCATTTCGACACGACAAAGGGCAGCAAGAAAAGAAAAAGAAAAGAAAAAATGAGGCATGACCAACACAAAATCTCACCTTTGGTTGTTAGTTTGGTTACAAAGAGTTGTGGTTTCACAACTTTTCCAAATATTCTGATTTTTCACTCTTTCACCATACATATGCCCATTTCGTGTGGAACAAGGAGTGGGAAGGGGGCAAGTGGCATTAAAATGTGGTATGTTTTTACACGTCTGTTCGAGAATCTAGTTGCAAAATTACAATACTTAATTCAATCCCCTTTTTGGAAAGCACGCAAAAAGAATGAGCTGTCCAGTCATAATTCTGAGTTTTCAAGAGGGTGATGCACATCCCCGAATGAACAAATGCCAAAAACAATTTTTGTCGCTCAGGACCACCCTCTGAAACATTCCGATTGATGGGGCAAAGGGCATCCCAATTTAATTGTAGCATCTCACGTGGAAAACACTGGTGCATCTGTGAAGAGCCGTAACCCCAGACTACTTCCAAAAGAAGCAATTTATTTGGATTTCCCATTTCAAAATTGCATGTTCGTTTTCAGTGCTGTTTATGTCTGACACCTGAATTTTATTGTTTCCTTTCCTGATTTCAATTCATTTTCACTCTCTGTCGGTATCATCCATTTTTAAGCATCATTTCTGATTGGACCATGAAAAAAACTTGCAACAATTTCTTCTGTGTGTTCTCTGCCTATTTCTACGCAATGTGTCAAATTTCGGTGTTGGTTGGAATTGGAACGTCGTGCGACAGAAATCAGGACCAGATTGAAAATGCGAACAAAAAATCTCCACTCCGCAGAGTGTCCAGTGGCAGCCGCATTGAATTTCTCTGCAAGTTGTGACAGGAGACCCATTTGCCACCTTTGCTCTTCTTTGCAGTGCTGTTGCCATTGCTTTGCAAATGCTATGATGTTTGCAGATTCTTCACTTGTTGTCTGTCTGTTTGATGATCGGCATGCAATGGCATGCTCAAAATTACCCCTGCCTGGAATCGGCAAGTTTTTTTCAGCAAGTGACCACGATTCATGTGGACAAGAGTTGTAACGGGCAGAAACTCGTCCGAACCTCGTGGCGCAGTGGTAGCGCATTCGTCTCCCACCTAGGTGGACCGAGTTCGATTCCCCGTCAGGGCTCGAAATTTACTGTGGCACAAATGGTGCATTCTCCCTCGGCGAGGCACAGTAAATGAGGTGGGAAAGAGAGACTTAGTGGCCAGTCTCTTAGTCCTTCGGATTGGACTTTAAGAAGGAGGTCGCGTGTGCAGTATCACACTGCGCGCGTTAAAGAACACCCAGCTCCAAGTCCAAGACAGTGGCTTGGCAGGTTACACAACAGAGAAGCCACATCTCACAAGTCACACATCACTGCTCTGCAGAGCATGACTCTCTCCGAGAAATCCTGCGGGTTGGCGTGTATACGTCGTAAAACTTGTCCGATTCGTTAAAGTTGAATGCAGAGCAGAATTGGGCTACGATTATGGGGCATAGTTCTCCTTGCGAGCCCAAGGTGTGTGCAACAAGGTAAAAGGTCGGACCACCAGCCGAATGGCTATCAGTCCATATGACTCCACGATGATGACGATGAGAAACTAAAAAGTTGAACCCTTCTTTGTGCAATATGGGAAATCTTGAACATTCAATTTTACGACTGCATTGTGCTCGAGTTGCACGTGCTGGCAAGAAGCTCATTCATGACAGCATCTTACAGGACAAGAGCCTGCGGAATGAGGTATTTATTTCTCGGCATATTAAAAAAAAGCACTTTGCTGTGCTTGGATAAAGTCATGTCAGGGATTAAAAGTCATACATTGCAAGGGGCGAACTTGCCCAAACAGCATAGCCAGCTGTCCAAGAATTGGCTAAACGATTGTCTCGAATAAAGTTAATACGAAAAACAATTGTTCTAAGACGAAAATTGCTTGAGAATGCATTTGACTGTGCTTGAATACACGGCTTCCCATATAGCACATAAAGGGCTAAGTTACTAGCTCTACTGTATGCCAGCCAATGCCTGGAAAGATAATGACTACTACATAGCAGGTACCGAACTCCTGTGGGATTGTGAGACCAGCAGGGCTGTCACTCCCGAAGGCTCAGGTGGTGGCTTTTGATGTTTCTCACCTCAATTGCTATCAAATCAGTTCATCATGGAAATGAAATTGCGCCTCATAAAATTAATTTCTTTTTTTTTGTAGCAATGTTATCCGGTATCCCACTGTAGGTACGCAATTGTGATTGTCGGACATATCGGTCATTAACAGCACAATTGGATTAAGTTGCACATGAGAGGAAGCGGCGGTGTTCGATGTGTTTCAAAATTTACTGGACAATGGAGTTTTGTTTTCTCTCCTGTGAGGTTGCTCGAAACGTTTTTGCACGATATGATCCAACAATTTTGCTGGATTTGTTGCATTATGTTTGAGGTGGCACTTTTGCTTTCATTCTCGACATTTTGCAGGATTCGAAAGCAGTTTGCTCATTGCTGTACTTGTATTGGTACATGAATCTCAATCTCAGCAAGCTCTCCCTTGACTGAAACACATCCAGTGGCAATTTGCACTGGATATGCTTTAGTCGATGGAGAGGGAGAGCTTGTTAAGCAAACTGCTTTCGAATCCTTCAAAAATGTCAAAGAGCGAAAGCAAAAGTGCCACCTCACAAAATGCAACAAATCCAGAAACAGAAATCAAATCTCAACAATTCAAATTCAATCCGAAGAAATGCTAGAGAAGAAATTCCAATATGTCGAAACAAACAAGGTGAAGAAAGTAAGTGCAAACAAATTCAACAAACAAAACAATACAAAAAGACGTTTGATCAGTTTATACTCTGTCTTCTGAGCCAGCAGAGCCACAAACACGTAGAAAAGCTCTTTCGTGGTCCTGTGTTTGCAAACCACATCATTTGCCGGAGCTCATATGAATCACCTTTTTCTAAGTGCTGTTTGACTGATCATGGATAACAATCATGGTCTCCAACAGTGGAACTGTTGACATATGGTAACAATCGCTCCAAATGGAACTGCAATGGCAAACTCATTTTACCACATGAATTTAAGCCACCGAACAGGATAAGCTAATCAGACCCTCCTGCAGCAAACACCAAGCAAATTTTTATACCTGTACCTTGTCTGTCAGCAAGTATTCAGGAAAAACGAGGTCAAATTATTTCATCTAATGTTCTTGACTGAGGAGATAACTGCTTTGCCATGGTTGTCATTCCACTGCCACCGAGAAGCGGTCCACTTGTCTTAGAAATTTTGAATCAGCCTGTATAAAATTATTGATTTTTGTTTGGAAAATTCTCGAAGTTTCCAGAGCATCATCTATGTTCTTTGTTTTGTTTTTGATTGAAAACATGTATTGCCTGCCACAAGTTTAGACTCTTTTGCAATAACTGACTGAAGGCCTACCAACTGAGATTGAGCTTAAAAAAACAAGGCACTTTGAATGCACTAGCAACAGGATGGGCGTGTCCAGCAACGTACTGAGGAAGGGTAAATGCATGTCGCAGGTCATGACCCAGCAATGTATTGGGGAAGGGTAAATGTTGGGTGCATGCATTCACACAGGGTCGTACACACTCAGAAATGGTGACAAGAAAAACAGGGCCCAGATCATTCATGGACTGAGCAAAAGTCAGTACTCAAAAGAGTGGTAAGTACACTTGGATGGCAACAAAATAACTGCTTCTTGGGGTCCTCCAGGTTCAGCTCAAATGCGAACTCCTAACCAGGAAATCTTTCCGTGTGAAGGGGTTTGCCAGGAAGAGTGGCTAAAGAGGGAGGCTGCAGAGAATCTTGGATTGTGAAAAAATTCGGCCATTTTGGGAGAGGAAGAGTTTCGAATTTGGGAGAACACAGAGTTCGTGGTCTTCTTTTTGTAGACGTTCAGAAACTGCTCGAAAGTAACTTGGTAGTTCTTGCCTAGCACAGCCAGGCATGCATCATAGTTCTCTTTTTCATCCAGTACCCCTCCTTGCCTTGCTCCT
Source organism: Sinentomon sp. SZTP_YWyxl (assembly GCA_030068105.1). NCBI lineage: Eukaryota > Metazoa > Arthropoda > Protura > Sinentomata > Sinentomidae > Sinentomon > Sinentomon sp. SZTP_YWyxl. Next base: position 7,518 of record JASGXE010005273.1, read on the forward strand.
CATTCGAGGAAAAAGTCTATTCAGAAATTTGGAGGTAATTCATTTGTGAAAGTCCATCCTAGTTGCTGCTTATCGGGTTGTTATGACAACAATCGACATTGCATTTAGACAACCACTTTTGCATTTGTCCTTCATCATAGAGTGTTCAATTTCAGTTGATCATGATGTACACGGCGAGAAAATTAATTGTGCCACACATGGTGTCGTTTTTGCAGATTTTCAGGGGAAACTCGAATCCATCAATATTGGTTCCTATCATTGATTTAACACACATGACAGGGTGGCCCAAAAAAAAGGAAAGTGAAATTGTTTCCGTGTCTTCCGGTTCTGGGAAGTGTTTTTGGCAAAAAACAGGATTGAAGTGGCCCGACAGCTTCTCCTTCATCCTTTCAAAGCTGCAAATTTGTGATTTGTTTGTGAAAAGAAGACTCAAAACTCTTTAACAGCAGTCTTCACTGAACTCCTCTGGCACAATCAAAATGGTAATTGAACTGCTTTCCGTTGCCATTTTGATTTTGCTTGGTGTTTAGGGCCTCAAAGATGACTGAAATGGGCAAACATTATTTTGCTTATCCTCCTCAGGTTTCAGAAATAAAAAAAACACGAGTTCTGACCACCGGAACACGTTAAAGGCCTGGACGACCTTGTAAAAATCACGAAGTCATCTGCGACATAAATTAGGCTATTTTAATGACAGACACCACAAATGTGCCTAAAACGCTTGGGGTTTGAAGGCATAACCTGCCGGGGCGGGTGACAGTACAGGCTCACCAAAAAACACCACCGAAATGAGAAAACTCCGAGGACGATTCCGCAAAACAGGTCAACTGGCAAATAAGAAATTTCACTTCCCTTTTTTAGGCCACCCTGCATTTCCATGCAACAAAATCCCATTTTTGAACCAGAAATCATCACTATTCTGTGTTCTCTGAAAGATTGAAAACGGCACAAACTTATGGCACAAGTAATTTTCTCTCCACTGTGGAACTTTTTGTCAGGCTCCATGTGTTTTTTTGCCTAAACGAGGCACTTTTATCACCCGTTTGAACAATGTCATTCAAAACCTCTGAACCATTGCATTGCAAAATTGATGGTCTTTTTGAGATTTATTTTCCAGGATTATGACATGGTCACCAATTCTGTTATTGTTTTTCCTTTGATTGAGATAGTGTATTATTTGTTTCATTCCCATTCCGATGGATTTGTTATTTTCAGACATGAAAAATGAATAGATTAAAAACAAGACATTTTTATAAACGTTACTATATTTTGATTTTCTTCATTTGTTTGGCTTTTGTTCGAAAATTTTGAATTTGCTCATCTTATGGTTTACTTTTTTCTCCATTTGCTTGTTCTCTTTTTATCGAGAAATACTCTCACGACTGAGAGTTTATGACAGGGGTTGGTAATGCTAACTCCCTTCAAGATGCGAGGCACATCTCTCATCGTTTTTAACTCACAACTCATGGCAGAGTAGTTGACCTCACAACTCGGGAGTTGGCCCCGTTGACCCCATTAGATCTCACAACCATGAGAGATCAACTTCAGGGGTAGTGATTTTGGGGGAAGGGGATACAAACCACCATAAAATCAACAGGGTGAAAAATAGAAGGGGCCAAGGGCACGTGGGGTGACTCCCCCAACAGGCCCTCAGTCCGGCCAAAATGAGCCCAACGATTTGACAAAAACAAAAAACAAAAAAATATCAAATATTGCATTTTTAGACTTCTTGGCAATGAAAAAGGATAGATAGCCCACACATGTACTTGAATAGTATGTGATGTTGATGGGTACACCATCAAAGGGAGAACCCATGATTTGGAAAAAGGAAAAAACAAAACGAAAGTGATAACAAAAACCAAGCCACTGGACAAGGGGTGAAGTCTTAACAATGGAGACAGGGCTTAAATTGAGCGGGCTCCCTCGGGCTCTCAGAGCCGGCCGCCCCTGGGGGTGCCGGCTCGCAGAGCCGGCTGCCCTTTTTCTTTTGAGAGGTGGCAGCCCTTGCTCCTGTGTGCATTTCACCACCTTTCGGAAATTTGAATACTGTAAGAAACCAGAAGAGGAAGGGAAGAATAGAATGAAGGAATGTATTCTTTAATTTTTCGGGGGAGACCCAATATCAATTTGAAATACGACATAAAATGTCCGACAACCGAAGGGCCCAAAAGCCCTTTTCAAATTTCTCTTGCCCTTTTCATATATTGGGAGCCGGCCGTTTTGATTTTACAATTTAAGCACTGAATGGAGATGGCCCTGTTCCATTGTTCGTCATTCCATCTGGTTTGATTGTTCTGATAATGCGAAATCTAAGTGGGTGTTTGCATCCGGAATTTTGGAATATTTTGGAATTTGATAAAGTTTTTACGAAAAATGATTCCCGAGTGCAAAAGGCTTCCCTGCATTGACTTAAATTTCAAATTATGGCTAAATTGAGGCCCAAATTGAAATTCTGACTTCATCAGTCGGATTTCCATCAAATTTTGAGTAGATTTAACAAAAATGTATGTCCATTTAGCATTGGGAAAATAGGATGTCTCAGCATCAAAAAGTTAAACTAAGATAAATTAAAAAAAATTTTCATTGAAGCAAGGCTGAAATTTGCACTGGTATGTTTAATAACCTCCCAAAATTCCAGCAAAATCGTTTGAGGAACAAAACGTTTTGGTTTTCTTTGACCCCAGCTCAAAGTTTCCTTTTTGAGTAGAAGCCGGCAAGGCTTCGAATTGCCAGTGAAAGGAAAAATGATGATCAAAATTGGCTGAAAGGTGTGTCTACATGCTGTAACAATTCGCATTGCTCGTCAACTGACCACATACTGACCCACCACACTTCACCAAAAAATTCCATTTACGGGGGACAGACAGTTCCTGATAAACAAATACTGGGTGTTTTCTGCATGCAAAACCAGCATTTTTGCTGATTTCTACAGAAATAATCACTTCCAGCAAAGCGAAGAGATAACGGTTTAGCTGGGAATTTACAACAGGCACCTGGTTTTTGTTTTACCCTGAACAGATCTCTAGAGTGTTCGAGGAAAGTGTATGAATCCTGATCCAGTTGGCATGACCGTTCTAAATGATCATATGATGAACAACAACTCAACTCTACAAATCCTCATCGCTTCTCTCATTTCAACATAAAAACTTTGAAATTATGGCTCTGACTAGAGTGATCGTGTAGGATTCTGCTTCATTTCTTACTGTGCTACTTTTACGGGTACCATGACCATGACTCACCAGTACTTCCAAAGTGATTTTTGACTTTTTGAGATTCCAGAGATTTGTTTGACGCATCGCTTCTTTGGTTCTTGTTCGACTTTTAAAAAAAATCTGACGATGAATCTATTAGCTAGCACTAGACGGTGCTTGTTTTTCACCGTGTTGAGTCACCTCGGCACTTCTCCGCACTGACACAGTCGACGACTCATCGCTTCCGTTTGGTGACGGTTTGATTGAGAATGAGACGTAATAACGTTTTGTTGGATCCAATCGTTCAGTTGGGATTCCTATCTTCTGTTTCTGATCACCTGTTTTCAGTTCGATTGTCAGTGGTGATGCAGGGTTGTAGTGAGACACGCCTGCTATGTCGTCCACCTGTCCTGCTTTCTGCCGATGATGATGATGATGCTGTTCATCTTGCTCTATCAGGTGTCTCAGTCCTCCTGCCACTCTCGAGGGTGATGACCCTTGGCTCTTGCTCCTCCTTCGCGTGGCAAGCAGCTGCATGAGCCTCCTTTCGTCGTCCACATCTGGGAAGAATGTGTTGCTTGTTGAGCTTGATTTGATGTAGTGATGGTGATTTGGCTTGGCTGATTAGTTTAGTTGTATAAAAAAGGAAAACAAAAAGATCAAGGAGAGATAAAAGAGCACTAAAGGCGTGGGAAGGGGGCGGAAGGTGGGGAGGAAGGATTGTTGGTCACTCCAGATCGATCTTGATCTTACCATGCGAATTAAACGTTTCAACCGTCCCCCCAACTGTTGTATGGAATTGTTCACGTTGCATGATTATCACAGTCCCGTTCATGTTTCAAAACAGACTGGCACAAAATCGGGTCAAGATATCGGGGTAAAATTGCTTAAGTGAACTTTGGATTGGCAATGGCCAGGAGGGTTTGAGCAATGGTAAAACCAGAGTGATCGTGGTTTTTGACCCTGGGAATTACTCATATCTTCACACAAGGGAGAGAGGCCATCTGAACATGGAATGGCATTATGCTTTCGATGGCGTCAATCCGTGACTTGGGTTCCCCCCCCCCCCGACAGAAGGAAAAGTGTGTAGAAAATGTCTCAGAGAATAAAACACATCCTTTGCCGGGTTTTAATTTAAGAGGGGGGCCCAGCCTACTAAATGGTGAAAAAATTAAAAATTCTCATTTTGTCATATGCTTTCCCTCCTGATTCTGTGATGTTTTCTGAGCATTTTGGTCCAAAAATGAGTAAAATCCGTTGAGAAATGGGTTCACAAGAGCAAATTTCAGCATGCGATGCAAATTCGTACACTGCTTTTTCACCATTTCCCTGAAAAAAAGACTGTTCGAAAACCCCATTTTTTCGCATTTTGCTTTCCGGTGCAAAAACAGACTCTAGAATAGCATATTTCTGTCATTTCAAGGGCAAGAAAGGTGAAAATTGACAAGCTTATGTAAAAAAGTGTGCTGAGTTTCCTGACAGAGCCGAATTTCTTATTTTTTCACCCTTTACTATCAAATAGCATCTCATTGTACAATGGTTATTTTTTTACCGCAGTCACTTTTTTACAGAAAAAACATTACCTTAGAGTGAAAATTTTATAATTTTGGCTCTGCCAGTCACTTTTTGAGCATTTTTGGTCTAGAAACATAATCACTGTTGCAAAATTGGTTCAGGCCTTTCAGTAAGACTATCGCTAAGATCGCACTGCTTTTATCTTATTTGTTGGATATCTTGGGAACGAGGTGAGGTACGGCATTGAAATTTTGCACAGACATTCCTTTCATGAGGCTAATTATGCCCTCCAAATTTCAGCAAAATCAGTTTACAAACACCGAATTTGGTCGTTCAATTTTGATCAGCAAGTTGCCTGTCTCCGTGTCGGGGAAATACGTATGTTCAAAAAGCAAACACTGGTTGGATCAGGGGCAGGAAGAGACCACATAATTGTTCCAGAAAATAACATTTTTGCTTCACGACCCTGACTTACTGTAAGCTGCGCAAGGGATTCCGGTGTAGGCGTGAGCTGCGTGATGACAACGGTGTGTTATTTTGGTGCAACTCATTGCATCTTCAGGTGCAGACAGGACTTCATCATCTTCTCTTCTTTTGATCCTCAACGACCTGTCTAGGCGATCAATGTTGTCGATTGGTCGAAATCGTGGAAGGAATCTCGACAACTGGTTCACATTCAGAATTCGAAGCTGATCTGAGGGAAAATCAAAAAGGAAAAAAAATCCGAGGGAGCATGTTCGATTCCACCGATGCCAGCGATTGTTGCTTTCTCTTATGGTTTTTATTCGTCTGGCTGGGGAGCTCTCACGAGGGATCGAGACTGGACAAATTATGTAGACATGCCTGTCCTCGTGTCTGGAGAACCGCAATTGAGGCAGATTTTCAAAAAAGTATTCAAGAGTTCACGAATCATGAATTTTAACAAAAGATCATTAATGATTCGTGCCAGCCAAATAGCAGCCAATTTGATTTTCGAAAGCCTGGTGGCCTGTCTTTTGTTGCTATGTTCGAATTACTTATTTCGAAGGTTGTTCAAGTTCCACTGAGCTTTGCTTTGGCAAGTGATCGATGGATTTCAGAGCTTAAATTTTGTGCACCATCTAGACTGATTCTCTAATCAGCTCCATGCCAAATTAGCACCTTTCTGCTATCTCTGGAACAGCTTCACCAGCTCTTTTCTGAGAAAGACTTCATGAGGCATCAAAAACCACTTCTCCGCTGCTGCTTTCAGCTTCAATGACAAGTTTTCTTTAGCCAAGGTTGGGAAAACAGTAACCTCCTGATGCCAGTGCATAAAAAGAGATTATAAAGCTGCATTTTGATGCTGAGGTCGTCGGGACATGTTTCAACCCCAACAAAGCAGAGGCGTTGTCTTCCATAAGGGTGGCTTTCGGCGCCTTCCCTTAACTTTCGCAATTCATTTCCTTCCTATCTTACTTTCAGGACCAGGAACTCATGATGTTGGCCGTTGCGGGTTTTTCCATGTTTTGGTCAATCCTCCAGAATGAACCCCTTCGAACCCAAAAAACTGCACCAATTCCCTAACAAGACAGGGGTATGCCTGTTTTGGCATACCCCTATCTTGTAGATTAAGCATTCAAGATATGAAATGTGGTCACAGTCACACCGCCTCTGGCTTTTATTGCCATCATGCTTTCTTTAATTTCACTGGTCTCTGCCTCTGTGAGTCAAAAATCGATGTCAGACTGAGATGCTCCATCTGGCACAAATTCAGTCAGAATGTCAGGCAACGGAGGCGGACATACTAAATCAACAACAGAAAAGAAACTATGCACATCATTGAATTAAAATTTTGCCCAGAACCCACTGAAAGATCAATGTCAAAGTGTGCAAAAGAAGAAAAGACTTGGACAAGTGCAACAGGCAAAAGCTCACTGGAACTTGAACAGCCTTCGCACTTTGTGAAAATTGCGATTGTTGAGATTTTGGCAAAACATCATGGCTGCAGAATTTGGTTCCCCTTTTTATTGCCAAGGTGAAACGCTAAACTCCAGAAAGAAGGTTTTGTTGCAGTCTCTGCTTTAATTTCCACCACCTGCATTCAAGCAAAAAAAAAGAAAGAAAGAAAAGGTTTCTGAAGCAACAGTTGAATGGGAAAAACACGTATGAGAGCATAAATTGTTGTCACCACAATGCAGGGCAGCTTCGATACTCTGATATTCATTTCAATTTCGGTGCTTGCTTGTTGTGGAGAGAAACATCAGTTTTCACAATGAAAGTCATCCAGGATTTCATTATTCTTTGCATCCCGGTGGGTGATTCGCTCACCCAAACCTTTTTTACCATTTCGTGGTTAAAAATTTCAGACGTTTACAATTGGATAATGTGCTTGTGTCTGCAAAACCATCAACTTGAATGGCCCACATTTTCTCAGAAAATTGGTCTGGTTTCATGCTTCCAGGAAGAAACCCGTCCTGCAGAAATCTGTTGCCACCGATGTGAACTTTTTTCGATGTTTCCCATTTCTCCAAAATGGGAAACACCGAAGAAAACGGTCTCGGTCCTCAGTCACAGCAATTTGACTTTTGCAAAAGTCCAATGTCTCTATGATATGTGGCTTGCTTCCAAAAAAGGGAAATCAAAGAATGGAAGTGGAGAATGTTATCGATTCTCAGCACTCAATCCTGTCCACCACTCATCCAATCCAGGAGTCTCCGGGGAATGGCACACATCATTTGGTTGCAACCTAGTTGTTGAGCATTGTGAAATCTATTACTGTGTCCTTCCCTTACCATAAAGATATGTTTCGAATTGTTTGAACGTGTAAGGACCATCGTATTGTCTCAGTCCAATGATCAATCCTTGCTTCTTGTAGTCGTCTATGATCCTTTTCACTACAATTGGTTCCATTTGAATATTGTTCGGATCCATTTGAATACGTTTTAATTGGATCAGTTCGTGGAAGATCTTCCTCTCTTGATGGTATCTGTGTTCAATAAAAATTATTAAAATTATTGTATAATTTTTTGTTATTAAAAGCATCACAATGCCTCAATTCAATCCCCATGCATAAAAAATTACAATAGCAGGTCAGATTTGAATGGTCAGATTGCAACGGTGTGTTTTTGGAGATTTTTAAAGCAAGATATCCAAGTTCCCCGAATTACCTCAAAACTATAATCTGGGGTTGTCAATGGACTTTGGAAAAGACCTTTCAAAATGGTCATCCTTCCCAATGATGCCGAGAAAGAGAGTCGCATCACAATTGTTGGCCATGCAAAACATGAATTCCACACTGGTGCAACAAGTAGCACAGACCGAATAATATGGATTTTCTCAGCTAACAAAACCCTGTTAACCTGACTGGGGACACCTGCGGAGCACTAGGTGCTCCGCTACCAAGTCAAGTTAACAGGTTGAAGCTCATGTTCACCCAACATTTCCGAGGTCCATCTGTTTTTGCTGTCCCCATGACCGAATTAACATTTCAGTAAGGGAATGGCGGGTTGAATGAAGGTGCAAAATTCTTAGCTAAAATGGTAATAGTTTTAAATACCTTGGATGTATTTTCTCCAGTGATATCAATTGGCGGCATCAATCCTCCATCTGCTCGAAAGCCAGAAAGTAACTTTGGTTTTTGATCCGAAATTTAAAGAATGCCACAATTTAAGTCAAGGTGAGAGCTTTTAAGACAAGTTATCCCTGTTCTCGAGTATGCATGCACTCTGGGACCCTTTCTTGTCTTTCGAAGTAAATGCGCTGGAAAGCGTTCAGCACTATGCTGCCTCTTTGTATCTTTTTTCAGGGTGTGTGCAGACCTGGAAAACCTGGAATGGACGTGGACTCTATGAAAATCATCACGATGGCTAGTTGGAGCCCGTTCTTTCTAGTTGATGATTTCCATTCAGTAGCCCCCAAACTTTAGACTCGAGGGCTGTGATACTAACTTGCGTACGCTGCTCTGCAGTGCCTGAGTGACTGATATTTCAGCAGGTGGCAGTGGTTGTGGAGCTGTTGTGTTGCGTTTCGGAAAGGCAATGTTTGTTGTGCTTCGTGCCGTGCGTACGTTGCTGATCATCAGACCACCTCTGTTGATCTTGGTAATGATCGACGACGATGATCTACTCACTGGCGCTGAATTGAATTCTGCTACTTGAAGGGGTAGGGCAAGTGTGCTGCTCATGACTTGGCCAGCGTGTTTCTGCCTGTTCAGTTCGTCATCTGATAAAATGCCAGGTAGGAAGTTGGATTCATGCCGCACTATATTCACATGAGTCACTGTTTCGGTCTTTGTGGTTGCTGCATCACCTGAGATGACTTCCCTACTCCCTTGGCCACCTTCTCCCCGGTTCCCTTGGTCTCCTCCTTCCCTGCTTCCGTGTCCTCCTTCCCGACTCCGTTCCAGGCTACCTGCTTCCTTGTTCCCTTGGCTTCTTCCTTCCCTGCTCCCTTGGTGTCTTCCTCCTCCACGATTTCCCCTGGAAGTGTCTTTTCTTGCTTCGACGCGTCTTGTCTGCAATTTTGACGTTGACCCGCTACCGTCTGCTTGATGTATTCTGCTAGATTCATAACTTCCAGCTGCTGGTGTTTCGGCATTTCCCAGTCTGTTGCTGTTCGAAACTGATGCTGCCATGGTCTTCGTTCTTGTCTGCCGCAGATAAGCCGCTTTAACTGGTGGTAGTATTGGTCTTGAGCGATCATCGCTCACCACATCCCTCTCCTTATGTTTTGTAGTTGTTTTCATTTTTGTATCACTTGTCCGTAGTTCTCTCCTCTGCCTCACCTCATTTCTTTCCTGTGCTGCCAAGATTAGTCGCGTAGGTGGTGCTGGATATCTCCCTCTTGCACCTCTTTCGCCGACCTTTGCTTGCATCTCCACTTTTCCCGCTCCTTTGGGCAAATCTGACCTGGATTCTTCGCTTCTCTCACATTTCCGCTCAGGCTCCACCCCTTGAACAATTCCTTGCTCAACTGTCCTTGTTGTTGGATTGGCTTTCATCCGTGGTTGCAGTTGAGTTTCTGCATGGGGAGGCCTCCTCGGCAGTCGAGACGCCAGTCTGCTTTGTCGACTTTGCTCTGTAACTGTTGGACGAGGAGTTATTTCTTGAACGATGCCATCATGCGCAATTTCCCTTGCCCCTTGCACACTGCCATGCAATTTACTCTGTTCTTGACGAGAAGGCAAATCAGTGGGAGGAAGATGACCAGCCGTTGTGTCAGTTTCCGTTCCAATACTATTGAGTTCTATCTTCTCCTTCGCTAGAATCCTATTTCTTTCCGCTATTATATGACTTGCATCATTTGTTTTTGTCTGACAAGCTATTGACGATGATGACATTGACAATGCTTCTCTCTTCTTCTTGGCTTTTTCTTTTGTCTGTATTTGTCCTTGTGCCTTTGCCTGTCTCCGTCTGTCATCCACAGTTTTGGATTTATATCTTGAGTGTGGCTCATTTCTTTTCTCACCGCCGTCGACATCATCCACTCTTGCCGAAGTGTCCACCTCTCTGATCCCAGTTGTTCCCCCAGCTCCATCAGCATTGCCAGAAATATCTCGCGTCTGTAAGTTCGTGGCTTTCGTTGGCATGTCACTGCCGGTTGCTTCTAAATTGGGAGCTATACTTGCGGAAGGACGTTTACTGGGTCTATTGCCATCAACATCATCTATTTCTTCTCTGGACTGAGGGCTTTCAGAGATGGTGACCCCAATTGCTGGTGTATCAGAATCATCAGCCGATTTGTTGATCTGTGCGCTGTCATGACTGAGTTTGTGCTCACCCTCATTCAGCGCTCCTGTTGCTGGTGGGCTGCTGGTCGCAATGTGAGCTTCGGAATTAGAAGATAAGTTACTTTCCGTGTTGTCATCTGGTCTGTGATTTTTTGTCTTGACCGCATCCTTTGAAAGGGACGACTCAGCTTGTTTGAAAATCTTTGTCAGTTCTGCTTTCACTTGAGATTTCTTTTGTAATCGCGGTGATGATGATATCCCTGGCTTTCTAATTGACAGTGGACTTCGCTGTCCGCCAACAGCCAGCGAGACATCGCCAGGAGTTGTTCCTGGCCTTGGTGTCGTGCTGGTCCTGTTTGGTGCATTCCCCTCTTCACCTGATTTCGAACGATGTGATTTCTCCTGTACACCCTTCCTCTTTATTGTTTTGCGTGCAGTGAGTGTTGGCGTGTTACCGTAATAGAGGTGGTCATCCGTCAGGTTGCTTGTTGAAGCCGCTTTTCGTGAGTGACCAGGCGAAATTGTCGCCTCCTTTTTCAGGTTGACCAAAGATTTTGCTTTTGTTTGGCATTCTCTTTCCTCGTCCCTGTGCTCGTTTTCATTTTCAACGATATAATCATTCGCTGATTCGTGCTTGGCTTTCCTTGTGTTTTGATTGTGATGTTTCCCATCTCTCTTTTGCTGTTGTTCTTCCAATAATGATTTCACTGCCATCGTTTTTTGTCTCTCACCATCTTTACCTTCACCTTCTTCAACAGCTGTTCTTTGTTCCCATTCACTTTCTGCTTGGGTATCCCTGTCATGACCCCTTTCGCCATAACTTCCCTTCCGTCCTTGTGCCTTGCCTCGATTCTGCATCCTTTCCTGATCATGATCCGATTCGCTTTCGATCGCTGCCCTCTCCTCGGCTGCGGTTTGCCTTTCGTTTACGCGTATCGGTCGCCTCACATCCTCTTTCATGGCCATTCTCTTCTGCCGCGGCTGCATTCTTTTTCCTCTGTAATCAATCACACCTTTCTCTTCCTTCGTTTGTTTCCTGGGTTCCTCAACAGTGTCGCTGCTTCCATGGATGTCATTGCTGCCAAGGTTGCCATTTGCATCTTCCTCTCCTTCGAAACTGCTGTCGTTGCCACTGCTTGGTCTCGTGTCGTCAAAATCATGATGGCGACGGTAATGTTCGTGTCTGCTCTTGCCTTCCGACCGTTTACCAATCGTCTTCCTTCTGTTGTGACCCTCTGACAGCTCCCATTGCCTTCGATTCGAGTGCTGCTCTTTCCTGGATCTGACTCCTTCGCCATCGTCATCATTGCTGCCGCTGCTTTGGCTGTACTCTGACTTCCATTGAAGCTGTTCCCTCTGCTCACGCCTAATACTTCTCCATTCCTTCTTCCTCTGCCCAATCAACCGTCGCTCTCTGACGTTTTCGTTATGATGTTCGAACAGATAGTCACGTTCAGCTGCCCTCCTCCTCTTGGATAGTCTTTTTGTCTGATTATCCTCGCATTCGTAGAACCACGCAACACCAGCTCTGTCCCTGTTGACATCACCGGGGATTTCTTCCCTGTTATCAAGCAGCACTTGTTGCTCCTGAGCAGCGTTCAGGCCAGTTGAGGCGTTGATCGGACCAACCTGAAAAAATGTCAATGAATCAGTTCGTGCATTCAGCAGAAAAGTATTCGACAATCACAGATTTTGGGCACAAAATGTGGAGGTTTTGGTTTCCTTTCGCCATTCATTTTGGACATCTTTTAAATGCAGAGATGCTCAGTCGGCCGATAAGGCAACAAACCCAACAAACAAAAGCAGTGTTTGGGTTCCTAATGGGTACTTACATATGTGCTACCCGAAACGAACCCAACAGCTCCCCATTTACTACAAATCTCACCTTCAGGTAACGGCATGGGTTTGTACCCCGGAATAGGTAAGGAACAAGGAACTATCCATTCAGTAACCGTGGTATAAGTGGCTACAATTTAAATTGCAGCCACTTGCACCTTCAAGGAAAGATGCGAGTTGGTGATGTTAGAGAAAAAAATAATTATCGTTTTGGGCACAGCAGAAACGTTTTGAAGAAACGCGAAATCTCTCAGAAGCGGGGTTCGGAGTAACAAGTCGTTTAACGATTGGTTTCATCGCGAAGTTTGAAAGATATTGTCTTGTCTTCTTGAAGCTCAAGAGCTGCTCATTGGTTGCGGAATGCGCTAGAGTGGGTTGCATTCAGCCTGTCAGTTTTTCTGCTGTTTTTTCGTGTGCAGTTCGAATAACGATCCACAAATGTGTTATGTGGAGAGATACGTGTTAAATGAATTAATTAGTTACCAAATATGATTACACCTTTTGATAAAGTCAGCATGTGCAAACCATCGGCAGGAGTTTTTGTGGTTTGGTTGACATTTTGGCTGCGTTCCTACGCTATTTTGGCGTAGTGGCCGTTACGCTACTGCTGATGGGAAAGGAAACACACCAAAATAGACATCATGTACGAAGCTAACATGAACTTCTGACCTGTATGTTTTTATTTTCAGTTGGTCTTTGAACAGGTATCAATAAGGTCGGCATTGAAGAATATCCAGCTGCGTTAGCATCAAAGGATCCCCCGACCAATCCGCTTCCATGTCCATAGTTGCTGTAGTAGGCAGCTGTTCCAGGCGACGGATAGGCCACGCCCCCTCCACTTCCAACTGACGTAGCTGCTGCTGTGTTGGGACTGACGTTAGCGAGTCTGACGTTGCTCAGAGTGAAGCTGCTCGGTCCGCTGCTGACAATCTGCAGTCCGAGATCGGTGTTGATGAAGAGGGTTGAATCAGGTGAGGTTAGAAACTGTTCTGTAGAGGACGTTTTGGTTGTTGTCGTCTGAACGGTGGTCGTGCTCAACGGGCCTCCTGGTGTGTCGTCCATCGCCGAATCAGAATTATTTGGCCTGGTGGAGGACACGAAGACAGCGGTAGTTGAAGACGAGGAAAAGCAAAAAAAAAACAAGAAGCTTCATTCCGACATGAATGTCTTCGTTTTGTCTGTTGAAGATTGCGAGGTCTATTTGCCAAAGAAGGCACAGATGACAATGTGTTGGATCGAAAAAAAGCTAACTGGCCCAAACCTTCGGTGGTTTTTTAAACCCTCTCTTTGTTCGCACATTTTGAAGGTTTTCAGCAAGGAAGTTAAACGGAGTTTACCTTGGTTTTCAGAACACTTTGGCGCCTTCATCCCGGTGGCAGCGATTACTTCCACTTGAATGTTGCGCTTGACTTTTTCGTTGCGTCCGCTACACACATCACTTCGCTGTTCTGTCATTGCATCGCTGTTTTGAAATATCAATTTTTCACATGAATATTGCGCCTAACTTTTTCGTTGCGTTCGCTACACACATCACCTCGCTGTTCTGTCATTACAGCGCAGTTTTGAAATGACAATTTTCTCCACATGAATGTTGCGCCTAACTTTTTCGTTGCGTTCGCTACACACATCACTTCGCTGTTCTGTCATTGCAGCGCAGTTTTGAAATGACAATTTTTCCACATGATTGTTGCGCCTAACTTTTTCGTTACGTCCGCTACACACATCACTTCGCTGTTCTGCCATTGCAGCGCAGTTTTGAAATGATATTTTTCCGCGTGAATGTTGCGCCTAACTTTTTCGTTGCGTCCGCTACACACATCACTTCGCTGTTCTGTCATTGCAGCGCAGTTTTGAAATGACAATTTTTCCACATGAATATTGCGCCCAACTTTTTCGTTGCGTCCGCTACACACATCACTTCGCTGTTCTGTCATTTGCAGCGCAGTTTTGAAATGACATTTTTTGCACATGAATGTTGCGCCCAACATTTTCGTCACGTCCGCTACACACATTGCAGCGCAGTTTAGAAATGACAATTTTTCCACATGAATATTGCGCCTAACATTTTCGTTGCGTCCGCTACACACATAACTTCGCTGTTCTGTCATTGCAGCGCAGTTTTGAAAAGACAATTTTTCCATATGATTGTTGCGCCTGACTTTTCGTTGCGTCCGTTACACACATCACTTCGCTGTTCTGCCATTGCAGCGCAGTTCGATTTGATAATTGATTCCAATCTGTATCAATCTGAGAATGATTCAACTTCGCCATTCAAGTTGTGAAACGGTGATTTTGTGCGAAATAAATTTGCCATACTGTGATGCACAGTTTTCGATTGATCCCTTTAGTGTGTTGTAGTAATTCTGACCTTCCAAACACACTTGAGAGCATTCTCACCTTGCAATTTCTTTTAAAGTGGAAAAAGAATCTTGCTTAACATTCCCTTACCACTCCGATTTAAAAGCCTCGTTTACGCACATTTCTTCTGCTGCATTTCTGTTTGCGAAAATGCATTGAATTTTCTTCTCTTTTCTTATCGCCGAATTTTCTTCCATTCGTGCTAAAGACCAGTGCAGAAGTGGTTTGAATAAGGTAATTCAGCAATTATCCGTCAATTGTCAATTGAACAGTGTTGTAAAAGCCATATCTGTTGGCTCAATCACTAGTCCAGATGTGGTAGAGAACCAATGGAATAATCTCGCTGCGCTTGCTGGATTGTCGGTGCTTGGTTTATTGTTCTGTGGCCTTTCGGTTGCGTTTCCTTCCATCAGTGGGTGCCGAAATCGATAAACGATAAACTATGTCTATAAATAATTATTGAAATTAATTCTAAAGTATGACAAGTTAACAACTGACCATTTGAAGAGGTTTTGATGCGAATCCGAACAGCGATCTAGTATTTTCCGATATTCTACAGGCTGGTAGACCTCCATGAAGTTGTAGGTATTTGGCAACTCCTCTGTTTCCGTGGCATAGAGCTGCATCGAGTGGTGTCACCAGAATTCCCTTTTTGTTCTTCATCAACGGATTGACGAATGCACGATTATCGATTAGAATCTTCGTTGGGTAAAGGTAATCAAAGATAAAAGTAGAAAAACGATTAGGTACCAAAGAAGCAGAGTGGAGATCTTTGTTCTAACGTTGATTCTGCTTTGTGCACTTACACACGGTCCGCAAAAATCATGGGAGAAAATTCAAAAGTTTGCCTAATCCAAAAGTTTGACCTTCCGATTTCAACAGGTTTTAATGCAGGTCCACGCCTTACCCGAATGTCGTGATGATCTTTTGCGACGCATGTTACCAAAAGGCGCCTGAATTAAAGTTAGATGGCATGGAGTGCATAAAAGTTTAGTACTTGTGGGTACTTGCATGTAGCTCCTCATCTAAACCAACCTATCCGGGAGATATCCCGGTACCTTATCCATGTTTTTGGGTGTGGTATTTTGTGTGCGATTTTTTTCTTCGGCTGTTTCCACTCGTGAGTTCGCTTTGTTGATACCTCATCAATCTCCTTTGAGGCGACCCCTTTGAAGTGTGGTTCAGTGGCTCAGCGACGCGAAGCGTGCTGCTTCTTTAGTGGAGCATTTATTTCGAACCAATGGACGGGATGCCAAATCGGTGCACCCATCCCTCCATCGAAATGATTTGGTACAACCCTCCCCCTCGTCACCAGAAGAGCCTTTTCGGGCCAAAGTTTGTTACAAACGGACAATTGACTCTTTGCCGAGGGGGACAGGTTCGATCCAGAATGAAAACCGAATCAGATTAAAATGATCGTGCGCAAGTCCAAGCCCGCAACATCAGATGTACCTATTTCCCCAGCAAAAAAAGTCATAATGACAACTGCGCTATCATATGACAACTGCTATCATAATGATACGAGCGTACACTATTGCAAATTCCCAATTGCCTTTCTATCTCCGAAAAGAAAGAATTCAAGACACTGATTGAAAGCACAAAAAAACAAAGTGATAGGTATCACAGGAAATGGGCAAAAGCAGCGAAAGCAAAGCAAACCTTGCACATTTCAACATTGTTGTCCAATGCAGCAATGTGAAGTGCTGTTCTTCCGTCGTTGTTAGCAGCATTCACTGTTTCAGGCTTTTGTTGTAGCAACCAACTGATCAGATCCTTCCTTCCCGAATGAACTGCGTCA
>JASGXE010005274.1:0-25476 GCA_030068105.1 Sinentomon sp. SZTP_YWyxl
ATCAGTTATTCGAATCAATCCAAACAGGCCGTGGCAAAAATTCAACGTGGTCAAAAACTCAGACAATCACAATTGCATTGGAAGAAAAAGGCCCCGCACTCTTTGCGAGGTGTGTCACAAATTATTCAAGGAATGCGAAGTATGTTTGGTGCTTGCGGACATTGACGTGCATTTGAAAACACACTGCAAAAACACATTGGCTTATCCTCAGGCTTGCATAAAAACCACAAAATCCACTCATCATATCCTGGGAGAAGATTCTTGGAGAAAAATGCAAAAATGTGGGATTCTTTGGAATTTTGGTGCTCTCCCTACCGGCCCTTCACCGGTTTGCCGGCAAATTAGATATTTTCAGCTGAAGGGGACTTTGCATTCGGGGGACGGAGCTTTGTTTCTTCGCCACTTCACATAGGGAAATAGTTGCTTGCATGAAGACCCCAATCTGGCTGTTGTAGTTATAGCAGTGGTACCCCGAACGAGCAGACCGCACTGTAGGTTCCAACCTCAAATTTTTTTGTTCCAAACGAGCTTTCCCGTTTTTGGAGGTTCGGACTTTGACACGAGGTGAGATATAAAAAAGTTCTCAAATCGGTATGTATGTATTTCTTGAATAACCCCGGTTAATCCCAATTTTGGGACGATGGGCCCATATGTTGTGTCGCTTTTTTAATCGGGCCAGTGGGCCCGAAGGGCCCACTAGTAAGCATTAACAAATTAGCGCCATTCAACTAAATCACACCTGCTTTTCAGTTAACAACAATGAAATTCATCAGAAACTGCATTGCCCTCCGTGTGTTGCTTTTTACAGGTCATTTTGAGCATTTCCGAGAGGATGGCAGCATTCTATCAATGATGTGAAAATCAGGCTGCATTGTGAACATTTGAAATTCTGTGTTTCATTGTGGTTTGTTATTTGGCAACCGTGTACGAATATTTACAAATCTTCGATTTCAGTAGTTGTCTGGAATCGTTCCAAGCAAAAATGAAAGAATGTTCGTATCAACATTTCATGTGTTCTAGATCTGACATCACGGCAGTAGCAGTGAGTCGAGAGAAAAATTTTCATTGTTCAATTGAGTTGATCTTTTCAAACGGGCCAATTGCCTCTACCAATTCAATGTTCCACGACATCAAGGAGATTCAACAATCCCCAGACTTCCAGAGAACACCTTCAAGATCATTTTTACAGAAGATTCAAGTCTTCCAATCATCGAAAGCAAGGCACAAGCATTCACAGCATGAAATGAACAGCATTTCAGCAACATTCAGAGCTCAACACTCCTTCAGCAATATTCAGAGGAGTTGCTGTGCTCCAGGTAAACAATAAAATCTAATTGCGGAAAACTATAAGACTCTGAGCAAATAGGGAGATCGTTTCTTTCTCACTCTAAACCATGCATGCTTTATCGAAGTTCACACAAAACCAAAAGCTTGTTTCCCACCATTTTAACCTTAGTGTGCCATTTTGCATATCTGCAGCAAAATAAAGTATGGGCATCTCGACCCAGTTCCTGTGGCATCTCTCTGCTCATTGTCAGGCATTGATGTTCAGATGCACTCAAATGCAAGAGATAATTCGGTGTGGTCAAGCCAGGATGAACCAAGGAATGTTATAGAAGGTGGAAAGAAATCGGGAAACAGTTAAGACGGTGCGTTGACCTCGGAAAATGCACACGTTCTGAGGAGATTACAGTGGACGCCCCTAAATGCACGGAAGTTATTGGCACACTGCGGCGAATGTGGCAATTTTTCGTACCGATTTCAAACAAGGATTTCCAAAGTGGCAATCTTGTGAAATAAAAATAAATACCACAATCATGGTTCAATAAAACACAAATCATGAATTTTCATTGAGGTATTCAGGAGAAAACAGAGAATACTGGAGTGTCAAAATGGAGCGTGCCATTTCACCGAAAGTCCTGTTATACTGACGGATGTTATTTTCATCGAAATCTGTAATTCCACTTTCGGCTATGTCCCGAGCCGCTAAATACGACCGGTGCCGAATGAGGAGATGGATGGTGTACTGTTTAACCCAATCATGCCAGTACTTCAAATACAGTTCAGGTATTAAGTTGTGTACACCGAACAGTGTTTTTACACGGTGTACTAGATGAGGCTGCCTGACTAGAATGGCCTCTGTTGGTTTCTGACCAGCATTGTAGTACCACATGGAGGGCTTGTAATCTGCTTTGTATGACTGCAGCCAGAGACGTAGAAAGCGGGCATTTTTGTGAGCAATCAAAACCTGCGATCCAAGGATGTCATCTTCCGGCCAACCGATGCACATCTCGTACTTCCGGAACACGTCCAAAGACTGCACGACAAAAGTGTCCGTGTCGAGATAAATTCCACCATGCTCCATCAGGATCTGCAGGCGGGCAATATCACTGGAATGCTCGATGGAACTCAGTCGCTGGCCAAAAACATGCGTCGGTTTTCTTCTAGCTTTCAAAACCAACACATGTTCCGGAATGTAGTCAAAGAGTGGACGGACATATGGCCCTTCGAGCTTCGTCACATTTGTATCGGTGTGGACGAATATATGGTCAGGAATTTGGGCCTTGTATGCAGAGATGATGCAAACCATCTCCACAAACGTCAAATCATA
Source organism: Sinentomon sp. SZTP_YWyxl (assembly GCA_030068105.1). Classification (NCBI taxonomy): domain Eukaryota; kingdom Metazoa; phylum Arthropoda; class Protura; order Sinentomata; family Sinentomidae; genus Sinentomon; species Sinentomon sp. SZTP_YWyxl. The sequence goes on from JASGXE010005274.1 coordinate 2,612, forward strand.
CCTCTCGAACTTAATGTAATGAATCACATTCGGAATGATGTTACGGTCTGTCCCGGAGACATTGTTGAAATACGAAAAGTCGATCCAGTCATGGTGATACCAGTTCGTGATGTCACGCTTTATGATGAACGGCAGGAGAATGAAGTTGGTGAACTGCCCAGTGGCCAGCAGGACGGATGTGAAAATGACCTTTGACACAATGCCACAGATCAGCAGTACTTTCCGCTTCCTGATAATGAAACTCTTCAGGGTTCGGAAGCCCATAGCATGCCATTAGCCATTTTCACTGGCAAAATCACAACACTTTATTGTCGGCATTCTGAAGGAGTGTGGGCTACTTCCAATGATTGAACGGCAAATTTTCACTCATTTCACCGACTGAGTTACTAAGAAAAAAAGAAAGATTATGCTATTGCCTAATAATTGTGTTGACGTGTGTGAATATGCATTTCAAGAACAAATTCGAATTCTGTTTATTATTCAGTGACGCGAATTTAACCCACAAAGGTCCAAGGTCAAAATTGCAGACTGGGTCCAAGAGGTGGTCAAATGGAATTCTGGTTATTCAGTAACACGAATAATTTAACCCACAAAGGTCCAAGGTCAAAATGGCAGACTGGGTCCAAGAGGTGGCCAAATGGACAACTCCACTTTCTTGGTTTCATGGAGCATTGCAGCGCTACCTCCTTTAAACTAATCTCTTTTGGTCTCCAAACCAAATCACTCAGGTCATAGCTGTCAACGAATCACTTTGGTCATCCGCTTTCTGATGTCTTCAGAGATGCTAGAAGTCTACGATTTTTGAAAATCCAAGAGGTGGTCCAAAGGACCACCAACAAATAAATCTTGTCTTTGAACAAAATTTGCTTGCACAGACAAACAACCAATCAATCTTAACAACAGCTGTTCAAAAAGGAAGTAAATGCAGATTAGTGAAAAAACGTCTGTCAGACCACCCCTTGGATTTCTGAAATTTGAGCATCCCAAAGAGTCCAGAAATCAAGATTTCGAAAAGGCTGGCTAGCATATCTGGAAATAAATTGGGTCACAAAACATGATACTGACATTGATGCGCAGCCGTGGAGGTCACTTGTTTCCAAATGCCTCATTCTGAGAAAAAATTGGGATGGTCTGATCGACCACCACTTGCATTTCCTGAAAATTGACAGCTTCATTAAGGTCCATTGGACCACGGGCCAATTATTCTGGATTCCGACAACAGTTTATTTCCATGGATAGCACAGGTCCAAACTCTATGGCTGGCATGGAATATCAGCTGAGAGCAGTGGTCGATCGTCCCCCCGAAATTTTTTAGAGAAAAAGCAAAAAATTGTGGACCAATAGACCACTCCTTGGAACTTTAAGGGTCAGCAACAATGATGGGAGCAGATTGTGTTTCGCACAGAGCATGAACGTTGAGAGGTCTGCAACACAACAAGATTTTAAAGAATGAGGCAGCCGAATTTTCCAAATCTTATGCCTTCGAACTGTTGTGGGTGTTGAGAAAAAGTCTGTCGCAGAAAGTGTTGGATCCAGATTACAAAAACCGAGAGCGCAAAAGACCAGACTGTGTGGTGCATGTGGACAATTGAAACCAAGGTCCATGGGTCAAAAATCATGTTTCTATGACCCCATTGGCCATTACCAATCCACCTCAAAGCAAGATAAACTCAAGATCACTTACCCCAGAATGATCATTGTCCTGTGGGGCAGGAGGGAAAGGGACTATTCCTTTCTCAGATAGCAATTGGACCTACAACTACAACTGCCAGAGAAGTCTACAACCCTACAAAACAAGTGCGATGGTGGCCATTTTGTCCTTCCCCCTGGTTGCCACCTTCCAAGCACCATACCGAGATGGCTCACGCATTCGAAAATGGAGCATTTAAAAATGAAGTGCAACAATCTGAGTAATCTGACCCATTGAAAAAAGGCACTTGAGCACCCTTCAGATGCACATCATTAGGGCTGCTACGGAAGTGTTCGAATTTATCCCAAATACAAGTTGACAGTGCTTATTCATAGATTAGACTGATATAATGGATTTAAATAATCCTTGATGTTTTTTACTCAAAAAATTATCTAGGTGCTGTCGTTTCGACAGCCTAATCAATCTGACTTATAAGCTGATGATTTTTATGTCAAATAGTGAGGAAAATTAAGATTAAGATAAAGATCGCCAAGCAGTACTCATGGACGTCGCCGGTCCTTTGGTAAGTGGAATACTGTGGTGACTCAAAGCATGCAACAAATAACCTCATTCAATAGGCCGGTGGTGAGACCGTGAGAGAAGAGAGGGACTGGACAGACGAAACAAAAGACAGCACGAACATAAAAGTAAAGAAAAACATGGGGGAAGGTCCGTCTACTAAACCAACAGACACACGGGCTCCTTTTAATCGAAGTTACTGTTAAAATACAAACAGCAGTTCAGAGAAAGAAATACAAATCAGACCTATCTCGCTTTTGCGGATGGGGGGCCTTGTTTTCAAAGCCCCTCCGTCCAAACACTCTCCTCTGTTTCCCTCCCCCCGGCACCCACAGAGCCGTTCCTGTCCTAGGTCACAGTGTGATGACGCGGGGAGAACAGGAACGTGGGAACACAAAAGTCAAACAGAAGTAAAGAAAAACAAATCAATGAATACAGTAGATAACTCCCCACCACGGCTCACCGCAGTGAAAGGGAGGGGATTGGGTGGGGGAACCCTTGGTCCCTTTTTGTTTGAGAGCCTGCCGCCTTGCGGGGGGAATTAGGCCTTGGAGCGGGGGGGGTGCATATGCAGAATCTGTCTTTCAATAAGTTTTACAAATGGAAAAATCTGCCGCTCCTAGGGCCGGAGAGCCGATATACAACCATCCGACCTCTCGTAACAGGGAGCAGGATCGGGAACCTTGGACCACGGCGCTCCCCATGTCAACAGACCGATGCATCTTTTGCAACAGCAGAAATGGAATGGCATTGGCCATGGAAATGAGATTTTCTCAACCCAGATCAATCCTTGATATTGGCTACTGAGTTGAACGTGAGGATGAGTAGCAATGGGGAATACAAGTCGGCGAGCGATCCACGATCCAATAGAGCAGTACTTATCTGTAGTCCGTGTTGATCCATCGCACCAGTTGAAGCCCTGGATATATGGTATCTGCCAAGATGTCGTCTGCCATCCAGGGCGTACAGTTGAATAGGTGACCATTCAATGTCGCTATAAAGGGCAAACACCATTTTTGTGTTGACAAATGTAATAACTGTTCGCTTGCAGAATGCCATGAGGCAAATGCCAATGGGCGAATACCTCTTTGAATTGAGAAATGAAATGACAACTTTATCTGATCAAATATGAAATTTCTGATATGTCAACTACAGTGCATTAAATAAAAGTGTCAATCAGTTCATAATGAAGAGATCAGTTGCCAAAAGGGCGAATAGCTTTTTTGAATTGTGTTGAGAAATTAAATAAAAGCTACGGGTTTTTATTTCTCACCCCAAAGAAGATATTCACTTTTTTTGGCACACTGATAGCGACTTCCGTGAATTGACTTCTTACGATCACACAGCAAATTCAGAAGGCTACCCATAGCCAAATTAAGTTTGGCTCATGTTCCCAGAACAAGCCGCATCATACTTGCCAAAAACGAGCAGATCACAATGTGACCTTGCATTGCGAGTCTCCACCTCATTAGAGCATCAGATCAATTTTCCCAGACTGCAATTTAGCTAAAGTGTTTTTTTTAGATGAAGCAAAGTTTTGAGGACAAGATGATGAGAGCACACAGTCAGATGTGCTCACTTCTTCGATCATATTCTTGCTCCCCTTCCATTTTGGCTCATCAATGTTTGGCATTTGATGTTCCACCAAGCAATGGCAGGCAGTGCGGCAGCATGCAACAATTAGTTGTGATACCACCTTACACGACATCGAGTTGTGGCATAGCTGGATACAGATGGGGGCAAAGGCCTCCAAAGAAGATTTTCTTTTTTTGCTTATTTTTATGGAGCGGTTACGATTTTGATCCAAAATGAACTTCAAAAAAATTTTGACCACTGTGGGACAGGTTCCCGGAGCCGCAAGGAGATTAGCCGCAGGAAACCCGACTGGGAATCTGCCCTTGACCCATGATGATGTTGATGGCCCCCAGCGTGGACAGCCGAATCTGTCACTTGGTTGTGGACATCATGATTAAAAAACCAATCTGCTTTCATGACAAATTCATTGTTTGGCCGATGTAATGGCGAATTTTTTAAGCGAACAGCAACTCTAAACAGCAAGATCGAAGTTCCAATTAGTTAGGCGGAAGTCGTGTTTTGTGTCCAACCCGTTCAATTCTTAAAGAAAAATAACAATGGAACATGGAATTTATAATGAAGTATAATTATTAAAATAAAATCAAGTTTAATGGTAATCTCGAAAAAGAGGAAACTCGTGTAAAACTATATCGTGATAAAGGGTCAGCCCCTGACTATTATATATTTTTTATTTTAATATAAACTCCAGACAAAACTCAAAGACTATGTACAAATTGTATACAAATGCACAAAGATAATTTTACAACAAGCAGAATGCCACAAACACTATGAAAAGAATGCCAAAATTTCACAACACTGAATAAGAAAGATAATTCTTCCTGGACCAAAATCAATAACAACGCCCGAAAGAACACCCACCAGACAGAAAAAGCCCCAAAAGGTAAATAAATACAAAAACAAAATGTAGAAAGGGTTCTTTATCAGTTTCTAAAAAGATAAGATATTGCACGTCAAATTTGGAAAAGAGAAGAAAAATCAACACAGCTTTGATTGAAGTGAAAAAAGATAGGACCAGGGAACAACTGCTGGTGCCCTAGAACAACCTTACAAGGATACGAGTAACCAACATTAACTCTCATTTTTGTGGTCCACTTTGTACCTCAGGAAACCCAACTCACTCCGTCAAGTGTCTGTAAGTTGCCAGCAAATGGCATGTCGACAGAAAAAGCCGTAAAGATTGCGTGCTTAGTATCCACTTATCATATGCCTCGGACTTTGGTCTCTGCACTCCACTACAATTACTGTACTTCACAAAAAAGATCTTTCCTCCATTTTGAAAGTTTGTGGAAATATGGCATGGATAAATTTATGATCCGGACAAAAAATGATGGGCAATGTGAAAAAATATTGACACCCATTTAACAGCCAACGCAAGCAAACAAGTTACAAATTGAGAATTTCCGAGCAGCTGTACAGAAGAAGCTGCAGCTTGTGAAGCCAGGTGAAACAAATTTTGTTCTATAGCGTAGGATCAAGATTGGTGGGTTGCCATCCAGTGGGAACAGATGGTCACAGTTAAAACACACGTGATATGGTTAGGGATGTAAAAACGAAAGACCAAGATCAGACAAGCATCTATCAACGCAGCGATTGAATACCCCTTCAAAGCAAACAGTGATGCAAGACTTCCCCTTGGAAGCAGCAAAAAAAACCAATGGAAGATTAAGAGCTCAACTCGGGAAAGCTATTACCAGGGGGCGAGTTTGACATTTCCCCCCACTTCAGCTGAATTTGGCTCACATTTCAAAAAGCCCTCGCAGTCATGTGCTGAGATCAGACCTTGAGAATGTCAGCCATGATCCTGCGCATAGCTATGCACAGCCAACGCAAACCAAGCTGTGTGCATAGCTATGCACAGCCAACGCAAACCAAATCTCTCTGCCATTTAATGCAGTTGTAAAGTTAAAAACAAATGAAAAGTGAATCCTCTCCCTCTAACTGTACAAATAGGACGATCACTGACCAGCATGTTCCGAGGGTGGGATTGAAATGGTCTCACTGAATATGAAGAGGATTCCACTGCTTGGAGTCGGAGAAAAACGTCAGACTCGCTTCATAACGAGTGGTCCCAACAGAAAGAAAAACCCATGCAATGTGTCAACACACTCACCAACTACCAACATCAAGTGCCCAGTTGGAATGAGCTCAACATTTTAACAGACTTTTTTCATTTCCCCAAAAAATGCTTCATTCGCTTTTCCCTGCTCAAAACAAACATGGAAGTGATGCAAGAGAAACACTCTTCTGAAAATTGTGTTTATCTTCATCAAAAATAATAAATTGATTCTGCAGCCACGGCATGTCATGATGTCCAGGGAACTAAGTGAAAAACAAACTGCATGAAACACCGTGAATTTCGTTTTAATTCTTAAGGCACCAGTGCCTTCTCGCTCAACCTAACTTAATGAAATATTTGCTTTCCCTATGGACTTCTTGCAGCAACAAATGCACAAGAAAATAGGTTTTGAAAATTACTGGAAGTCACGTCATCATAAGGTAGAGACAGTTCCATGAATCAAGTTTTTGGGAGGGACACACAGCCTTCCAAAAAGTCCCAGAGTCATGCAACTCCAAGTGCATCCCAACCGAAAGACAGTGAATACAAATTTGCCTATGCATGGCCAAAAGGGACTTATCCAGTGTTTTTGGGAGGTTCGCACACATCACCACATGGCTAGATAAAAATAAAAACAGGAATTGTTGCATCAACCGAGGAATGAAGGCGTGAAGATTGACAATAGGTTATTATAACGAATTGTGGACCGGAACTTATACAGTTTTTAGTTCGCCAGAGCAAAAGAAACAGGGGTGAAATGTTTCCGTTGAACTCAGATCGGCAGTTGTGTTTGCCTTCAATTCCGTAAGAAGATTCATGATCTTGTGAGCAGTCTGGTCGGTGCTAATCTTTCTCCTCGCTGTCGTAGTTTGGTCAGATTCTGCTTCACCTGTCGGCACAGTGCCGTTCAAGACAGTAGCTGAAAAGACAGGTGATGAAAAATGGCTTTCAAAGAAAAATGAAGAACGAACTTCAAGCACACCTTACTTAACTATAAAAGCAACCCTCGGTTATTGCAATTTGTGTGTTGACGCATTTCAATTGGGTCAAAAATAAGGTCACTTCCAAAATTTTAGATCAGAGAAATGTTTAGACAAGAAGTGTGTTTTCGTATCTTTGGCATCAAATACTCAAAAAATTATATTCAGTATCTTTTCAGTGATTGTGCAACATGTGATGTAAATTGGTGTCACATACGAAGGGAGGTCAAAAAGTTCCTGGCTTTGCCCTCTTCTTTCTGCTCAAAGCCTGTGATGTTTGGTTGACTTGTCCCTCAGTCCTTCCTTGTTGGGTGGACAGAAATTTGCATCTTTGGATTGCTTAGTTCCCAATTTATGCCCCTTTGACTGAATCAAGGTCGTTGACCACTCGACAATGTGAGGAAATGGAATAACGTGCTGTCACAAAGACTTTTTATATTTGAAAGGTAAAAAAGCAAAGGAGATCGTTGATAACGTGGGAGCACTTTATGCTAATACAGGTCCTTTATATTCCAATGCCAAAAAAATGTGCCTCACGTCTCAAGTGCACTCAAAACCCTGGAAAAGTTTTCGGAAGGTCTGGCTTGGTTTTTATTTTTTAGGAATCCCATCCTTGTGTCTGGTCTCTATGAAGCGGAAAGCAGAGCGGCACATATGGCGTCCTGGACTTGGTGACAAAGGAGCTGATTTTAATTGGACTTAATTAAAAAGGTCAATTCCAAAGACTCTCATGTGCAGCAATTTTTGCAACTGCAACTTGCATGCAAATTGTTTTTCCTTGGCCAGTTGGCCTCAATGTCAAAAGCGAGATTTAGCAGGCCACACAACAGCAATCGACTTTGCTGGGGGGGGGGGATCTTCGCGCAATTTTTTTCATTTTTCAACCGATTTTGTTCAAACTTTGCACACAATTTTAGGTCACTTAAACTAAGATCTGTGCAAAATTTAACACCCCTACAGCGGAGAGATGGCGGAGGTAACGCTAACTCCGAGCTGCGAGGTAAATTTTTTCTATTGGAGCAGAGCAAAAAAAAATTTACCTCGCAGCTCGGAGTTAGCGTTACCCCCGTCCCGTCATGATCTCTCCGCCGCTAGTGTTGTTAGTTTGGCAGCTGTGGCAAATTTATACGCAAAAAGTAGACTTGAAGAGCAAGATAACTGTAAGAAGAAATGCATTACAACACATCAGAAGAGATGAGATCGGTTTCACTGGTCTCAGTGCAGGCAATATCAGTCAACTTGCAAAGATGACATCAGTGAAAAAGCTGACCAATGACGCTTGCAGAGAGACTGCCATATTGATCTCATCTCATTGCATTGACTTTTTTCTTTTAACTGCTGTGCCAGGCACTCCGGTCCGAAGCATGGACATGACTTTTGAGCATTTCAAATTGTGAAGTGGGAACTACTTTGACAAGCCAAAAAAAGACCCTAAAATATCACCCTTACCGGGAATTTCGACGATTTTATCTCCATGGTGTGAGCTGAGTCGACGTTTCGGGCGCATCGTGCGTCCGTTATCAAGACGAGACTGGTCTTGATAACGGATGCGCGATGGAGATAAAATCGTCGAAATTCCCGGTAAGGGTGTTATTTTAGTGTCAGATACATCTTCAAGTTTCCAACCCACTGTTTACAGTTTGTTCAAAAAAAGACCCTTTCTCATAATATGTAACAAACCTGAACTATCTTCCCCAGAGATATCTTCTTCCTCAGGAATCACAGGCCTTCGAACAGCACAGACAGGGCCATTGACAACTCCAGTACCTTTCAGCAACTGCTGAACAAGAAGTTCCAGCTGCTGAACTTTGCATCTCAATTCCTCTCGGTCGTGAGTTAGAACTGAAACGTGGTTTTCGTGTTCCACAGCTTTCTGGTGCAAAATACTCCTTTGCACACGATACAAAGCAATGTATTCACCTGCAAAGAAAGGTGGGTCGAGCTCTGTTACTGACCTTAGCATTATTTTACTGGCATTAGCATAATTCTGGAACCCTATTTCGCTTGCACAACAGAAGAACATGCGTCAGAGCAACAGCAGATCTGAGCAAGAGCTTTTGGGTTGAGAGAAAAATGAAAGCAAAACTTCAACCACAATGCAAAGTCTGAAGAGTCACTTGAGGTCTGAAGCAAATTTGGAAGCCGAAACAAAGCAGATCACAACCATCAATTTGGTCCACGCTGCATTGTTGACGGTAGCATGATGTAGGGCGGCAAAAGGCTAGATGGCACCCAAACAAGAGAAGGAAAATGGGTAGGGGAGTGCACAATTGCATCACAACATTGCTTGAAAGGATCTCGGTTGCGGATTGCAGGACAGTAGAGTGAGAGCAACAGAAATTGAAATTATTTGAAATGGCATTGTTGAATACACTTTTGCTGCTGACTTTGGATGATAACCATCTCGGAAATGTTAAAGAATTGGACATAATAAGTATGGAAATCACAACGAAATCCACCTCAAAGGCATCGCACCATTTATTATAGAACTGTTCAATCCATAATCAGTTAAAGTCCTCAACAGTTTATTTTTGTTCAATAATTGTTTACATTCCTATGACACTTCTCACTGTCTGTATTCCAAAATCGTATACATAAATAAATAGGTAGTTCTGCCGGAAATTAGCCAAGCAACCAACCTATTGTTTCGGTTTCACTTTGCAACTGTAGTACAAGGTGTTCTAAACGTTGTTTTTCGTCTGATAACTCAGCAATCTGAGCCATTGTTTTCGTGAATCTGTCTTCAAGCTTCTCCATAGCATGTTTCAAGGCTTCAAATCTAGATTCGGCAGTAGATTTTTCACTGGAGTTGTTGGACGGTGGATGATGGTTGGTAATTTTGCCATCATTTGCCACTAATAAAGATGAGAGAGAAGAGGTAAGGACATAAAAGCCAGAAAAAGAACAGTGAAAAGCGGTACAAAAAATAAAGGATATCTGATAAGTGACAAAACCATTCCCATTCAGCCTCTCCAGATGTTCCCAAAGTATCATTCAAGATGTTGACCAAAAACGTTATGAGCATACTTGCCCGCCCACGACATCATCAAGCCAGTCATAAATAACAGTACCCAGGACTCACACCCTCACGAGCAACACCACCTGACCACAGAAAATGTAAAATTGTAAAACACCTGTCATTCGTAGCAATTTCAATGCGGTGCATCAAATGCAAACACTGCCAGAACAACTGCAGAAAAGTGAAGTTCCGATGGGTCATAAACCCAACTGTGTTTGCAATTTACATCGACCGAACTCCCGTGAATAAATGTGAAGAGGTTATTTTACGCCTGTTTCATGGAAACTTGGCTAAAACATGTGGAATTGGACTGACAATGCTCTTCTATCTTTAAAATTGTGCCTGAAATATGGAAATAATTAGCACAGCTTTTATCTATGAAGTTTTTTGGCAAGGTAACTCTGAACACGAGGGGCAAAAGAAGTTTTTGAGTTGTAAATTACACATGTTCTCAGTTCTCACCCCCTCAAACTGATCTCACCTTCCAAAACACGATGAAATTAATCAATGATACTCAAAGTGGCATATCAATACAATACAGAATGAAGAGTCCGTCACACTCGAGATTGCTTTCTGATGCCTCATAAATGTGAAAATGATGTAGCAAGACTTCAATTCCATTGGAATTGCACAGGGAACAGGTAAAATGTGAGGAGTCGCGAGAGAAGCTGCAGCTGCAGGAAGCCAGCAACAAGGTGAGAGAAAGACCAGTGGTACAGAAGGTGAGATGGTGCATGGGTGGGGTGGTGCAATGATGGCATGCATGTGTATCATGGCGAAAGGGAAGTTTTGGATCGCAGAGGGTGCAAAGAGAGCATCCGAAATGAGATTGCAGTGCTTGTTGTTGCCATTTTACAAGGCACATAGTTCTGGACACCTTTAGACTCCAGTACACATAGTTCTAGACACCTTTAGACTCCGGTACACATAGTTCTGGACACCTTTAGACTCCGGTACCTCAACCAATCTTCCATTTGACAAAGGCATCCAATGAGAAGGTGGTACGCAATAAAAGAATGAGAATGCGAAATTTCCGAAACTTTGCTTACATTCATCAAGATGAGCTTGGACCTCCTCTTTCTGTTTCTTCTGGTCGTTCAAAACCAGAATCAGCTTCTCCTTCTCCAACTCCAATCGTCGGACTGTCTCAGAGAGGGAGGCAACGGCATCTTCACGGCTAATACTTGCTTCCGACTGCTCCGTCGCAGCTCTGGAATGGTCACCAGAAGCACCTCCTCCATCGCCCTTATTTTGCCTTGCCTGATTTGTAGACTTCGCTGAATCCAGTAAATCTTTGAGCTTCCAATTTTCGGCTTGAAGTGATGCAACCCTATCCTGTAGAAGTAAAAAAATTCTCTGTATGTTCAGAATTTTGAAGCTCACGCGAGGAAAGCACTAAGTTTTGTACATCGAAACTCATGTAAAAGATCTCACATCAGTTGCAACTGATCCAGGGATGGCTGCTGTCTTTTCGTCTGCACTCTGTAAATGATGCCTGTAGCTCTCAAGAAAAACGAACAAAGTTGTGCTTTGCAAACCAATTTTATAACAGATCCCGGATTTTATAACAAATTTTACTACGGATTTCTAGAAATGGTTACGAGTCACTAGTTGACGAGGAGGTTGTACCAGCACACTTCTGCCACGGTAAATAAACAAGAAAAATACACAGTTGACATGGATTTCGATGGTCTCGCTCACATCAGTCAGTCTGACAATGTTGGCAGAGACCGATGAAATAGATTTCAACCAACTTTGTGTTTTCTTGCTTGTTTAGTGGAGCCGAAGTGTACAGCACATTGCAAAAAAACTCACGCATATAGGGGAAACGGGAGATGACGATATCCATTTGCAAAATAACTGTCACACACATATTGGTTTTGATAATTTTAACAGTGTAGTGCATGAACGCACAGTTATACTTGCTTCGCTGGTTGTACAACCACACCAATATGTGACAGTTCATCATCATCTTCTCCCATTACATCTCCATGTGTGACAGTTTTTTTTGCAACGTACTGTCTGAACCAATCATTTATATCTTCTAAAAACTCCAAACTGATAAGAAAACTGCATTTGTTCGCATCATGCTCAGTGTCAAGGCAAGTTGGTACCCAACTCTCACTGATCTGAGCACTGGGTCTCATCTGGGCCAGCCAATACAAACTTGGACCCGGCACTTGTGTATTTCTCTCAAGTTGCAAAAGCAGTTTTAGACAAAACAACATTTAAGTACGTAATGGATTGAGTGCATTATCATCATTGCAACTGATATCATTGATATCAGATGGCACAAGCTATAATTTCTCTCAACAGCTTTGAATTTATTTAACCAGATAAGGATATTCTGCGAAGGAAAATATCTATTTTGACAGTAAAGTTTTCTGGTGCGGAAAAAATTTTTACGGGGGAAAAATATCAACCTAGGATAAACTTTCATTCCCTAACCTTCATCAGATCAAGTTCCTCTTGCAAAGACTCTGAGCATCGATCCTGCATTTCATAATATTTAATCCTCTCCGTCAAGCTATCCTGCTGGTAGATGCGTTTCGTAAGCTCACTTGAACTCAGCTGGGACTCTTTCAATTCGTTCTCTTTAACAAGTAGCTGGGACCTGGACATGGGGAGACATGAGGGAAGCAATCAATGCCAACACTGAGAAATGTATCTTAAAAGACAGCTACGAAAGAGCATCGGAGCATTAGAAAACATAGTACCAATAAAAATGACTGGAGAGACAAGAAATACACAGGGTATACCACATTTATTTGGGCATTAAGAAGTTCCAGGCTAACACAGGTGCCAGCCAGTATCAAGAGGGCTCAACCCATTTATTCGAATGTCATTGTGTTTTGCAGTGCTTGTTGCCATTAATTCAAAATGATGCTGGAAAAATGAACTCCAGTGTTCAAAGCGTTTTGACAGGAAGTGTAGATAATAACCAACCTTATGTCTTTCAATTCTTCTTCTTGTTGTGTGAGCCTTTCACTCAACTCCTGACAGATGTGCCGTTCTTGAGAGAGGCTTTCTGCAAATTCCATCTTGGCATTGCTCTGGAAATTTCAAACAAAAACTTGCGAGGAAATAACAGCAAAAGGCAAACAGCAGTGAAGACAAATTCAGCTCACAGAGCCGATAATCACAGGTACAAGGTCCGCAGGTTCGTAAGTGAACAACTTTCATAAAACTCGTTCTCAAGAGGAAAACACAGCTCAAAAATCGACTGTGAAATCACAGGACAGTTTTCGATAAAAAAAGAAGTTACCCCATAGGCAACCATTGCAAAGATGTCTTTCATTCCTTAACAGTGATAATAAACCCTAGATATGTTCCACTTTCAGGTGCTTCTCAATACCAATCTCACTTTTCAGAGGATAAACTTTCACTTTGGAGAGAATTCAAGGGGGTGGGAAATTAGAAAAATTGTCAACTGAACTGGGAATCGATTACATAAAAAAATTGAATCCTTTTTGGGAAAAAGGGCATATTTCCACTTTTTCCCGTATCTGAGTTCGATGTCACCCATGATCTCCGTTCTTCTCATCAACGCTTCAGGTTAAAAAGGCAAATTTTTGCTGACTCCAAATGGATCAAGGGAGTCTGTGAAAAAATCATTTCGCAGAAAAAAGAACATAAATCCAAGATTTATGCCGTTGTTTCTGGAAACGTATGGAAACATAAAAATGGAAATATGCCCTTTTTCCCAAAAAGGATTCAATTAAGAGATCATTGGACCTACTGAGAAGACTACAAGGGGCCCACAATAAGCAGCAAAGCCCCTAGAAAAGATCGAAAAGGAAAAACGTGAAACGTTTCATTGCAACGCTAAATGTCACTCATTCAACGCTTTTAATCATCTCCAACCAAACTACACCATGACATTTTGAAGGTACCGCAACAAAAATAAAATTGCGCTTACGTTTCGGAGGAGTCTCTTTTTGCATCTGTCTAGTTGAAAAGAAGAGGGTGCAATCCATCCGAAACGTCATGCGCCAAAGGGGCATGCAAGCGTCAAAGGAACAATTATCATTAGCAGACATTCAATCCCCAGGTCTCTTTGATCCCCAGGTCACACCTTTGCCATTCTTGACCAAAAAATAAATATTCAACTTGAGATTGCCCTTAACCAGGTGAGTTCAGGCGTTTTTTCTTCTACAACATGGGGCTATAACAGTCTCACCATTCCGAGTCTGTTCTAAAGATGGGACTGTAGATGGATGGTCCCCCAATGTGACCAAGATTCAGTGCAGCAATTGTCGACTCCCCGGATGATATATCTCAAGTTTAACAACCCTCCAAGTTTCCGCACCTCCTACAGCACTCTGCATTTTCAATAGTCTACTCACATCTTTCTATAGGTACTGTATTCTATAGGTATCTATATCTTTCTATAGGTACAGTTCTACATTTTCTATAATCTATCTTTAGTCCACAGTCATATCTATATTTTTCTTCCCTGCTCTACATTTTTTATAGTCTATCATTAGACCATATCATAGCCATATCTATACAGGGTGTCCCGTAAATCAACCCCCAGAAATATTGGAACAGATTCCCCATGACCGTACAAATCGAACTTAACAGGGGAAAAAATGATCCGACCCCCCATTTCTGAGTTATGCCCCCCCAAAACCCCCCAAAATGGACCCTTTTGGTGCATTCATGGGGAAGGTAAGATTTCATCGTAGAACTGTCAAATTTTCAGTACAGGTTCTATGAAACGAGAAAAACAAAAACTGTTCAGTGACGAAAAACCGTCCGAGCCCCCAATTCCACGCAGTGCCCCCAAAAAATCCAAAAAGTCCAATTTGGGGTTGTTTTGGGGAAACTGAGATATGGGGATTGGGGGCCATCGCATAAACGCTATTTTTCTAAGGCAGATTCCCAATGGTACACGGAACAAAAAATGTTCAGTGGAAAAAAGTCCTACGACTCTCTATTTCCACGGAATAGCCACTCAAACACCGCTAAAAAGCTTCTAGTTCTCAGGGGGTTACGAGTGTTGCCATGGTAACGTGCAATATTTACAATGGTAACACTTGTAACCCCCTAAGAGCGAGAAGCTTTTTAGCGGCTTTCGAGTGGCTACTGCGTGGATATTGAGAGTCGTAGGACTTTTTTCAACTGAGCATTTTTTGCTCCCTATACCTTTGGGAATCTGCCTTAGAAAAATGGCATTTATGCGATGACCCCCAACCCCCATATCTCAGTTTCCCCAAAACAACCCCAAATTGGGCTTTTTTGGATTTGTTGGGGGCTGCGTGGAATTGGGGGCTCGGACGGTTTTTCGTCACTGAACATTTTTTGTTTTTCTCGTTTCATAGGATCTGTCCTGAAAATTTGACAGTTCTACGATGAAATCTTACCTCCCCCATGAATGCACCAAAAGGGTCCATTTTAGGGGGGTTTGGGGGGGTATAACTCAGAAATGGGGGGTCGGATCACTTTTTTCCACTGATTAATTTCGATTTGAATGGTCCTGGGGAATCTATTCTGAAATTTCGGTGGTTGATTTACGGGACACCCTGTATATCTATGTTCTATCTTTCAATATTGCTCTACATTTTCTATCGTCTGCTGTAATTTCTTTTTGTCTATCTTTCTCCATAGTCTTTTCTTTTGTCTCTCTTTCTCCATAGTCTTTCTTTAAATGTGCTCACAGTGCCCTAATTTTTAAACAGTTCTGAAACTAAAGCCAGAAAATAAGTTATATCATTGTTTTCTTACAACGTGAAGGAATCCAGTTTCAAGCTCCTCCAGTCGCTCCTTCAACTGCTTATTCTGAAGCAAGGCACGACTGGCAGCAACCTTATCACTCTCGATGACAGAAGCCAACTGTTTCTGATCGACCCTCTCCTTCCTCAGCTCAGTCATCTCCTCATTTTGAGCTTCAAGTCTTCCCTCGAGGTTACGCAACATACCCTCCTTCTCTTGCAGAGCAGCCAGAAGTTGCGAGCATGCCTCGTCCTGGAGCACGAGTTAAAAAAATAAATAAACTGCATTCCCAGACAGGTAGTTTTTTTTATGCAACATGGTAAACAACAGAAACACCTCAGTGCTAATGAATGCTAAAGTCACAATGTGCCTGCTGTTCAACAATGGTCAATGATTTGAAAATTGGAATGTGAGACACAAGATGTCACCATTCTGGAATGTTTTTTTTCCAACTGAGGCCAAACAATGAGTGAGAAAAAAGTCTGAAAAATATGGCACGTTAAAAAGTGCCCGAAATGCCAATTCACAAAAAAGAACTTACTTTTGAGAGATTAATAACGAACACTACACAAAAAAGTGAAGTAGGCCACTGATTAAGGTGGTAGCGAGATCCATGCCAAGATAGGGTGAGTTGCGAGAAATGCGGATTAACTGACAGGTTAGCGCTGTTTTTTCTTCTTCTGCTTTTTCTGCATGTCAGCTAAAACAGAAAGCCCAGCTAAAACAGAAAGCCCAAACTCGTTTTTCTTTTCTCTTCAAAATTTGTTCAACTCATGCCAACTAACCAAAATACATTGAACACGAGTTACATTGCCACAGATAAGAATTCGCATTTCCAACAAACAACCCCCGGAAGAAAGAGAGGATCTGATTATTAAGCAAAAAAGATTTGTGTGTATTAAAAACAGTGCAATGAACAAAACAATCGCCATAGAAAAGGTGCTGTTGAAGGTATCGGTTAGGCGAATTTGAATATCATGAAATGGGCCAGGCACATTTATAACCTTTGCGATTCTCCAACGTGTTTTGATCACCAGCTTTCATGAGGATAATAACTCAATGACCCGCTAAAGGTGACAGAAACTGACGAAGGAAGAGTGATTCTCCAGAAAGACAGTGATCAAAACCCGTTGGCAGAATCACTTCAAAAGCTCGTAATACCTGCCCCTTCTCATAACGTAGTCAGAGAAAGAAACTAGTATGTACCTATCCTTAAATGGGTACCTGTAATGTTGGCTTATGTGTACATTATTCAAATAAAGGGATAAAGTGTCCATAAATGGGAACTTTACTTTTTATGCGAATGCATTTGTGTCACCAGAACAACAGTATCCCCAGAAACCAACAGTGCATGTCCACATCAATGGGGACATGTTGTTTCTGTGATTGCACAATAACAAAACTGGACCGAAAAACCAGTGACATACAGAGTAAAATAATTCCAACGTGACATCCCTTCTCTTGACCATTAGTCTATTTTTGTTCCCTGTCCAGAGCAGTTCGAAGCTTCAGAGATTATACGGCCTGCCTACGAATAAGAAAGAGCAAAACTATGGAAACACATGCAATACCTTAGTCTGCAGACTTTGGCCACACTCAGAGACAGTCTTCTGCAGGTGTCCGATTGTCACATCCATCTGCGCTTTCTCTGCCAAAGTGAAAACGTCAGAATTATTGTCCCGTCGTTGTGATGCCTCAAAAGTCTCCACCTTGTCCAGCAATTCAGACTCCGAAGCAGATAACTGCATGTTTTCATCTATCAATTTTTGAATCTGCAGAAAAAAAGAAGAATTGATAAAATAGCGACAGTCAGCGAGAGTTGTAGAAATGATATGGATGTGGGAAATGTCATATGATCCTGTGGGTACATTTTTTCCGCTTTTCTGTCTAGAGAAAAATGGCCAGTTTCGAGACAAAAAGAATGCCATCCAATAAACACAAGTTCTTGATGGATATCAGGATTCTTTTTGCAGTTGTTCCGAGTATAACTTCGTTCACCGATGGCATTTCAATTTTCGCATTTAGCATCCTGGAAAGTGGCCATTTATTTCTTTGCCCACTCTGACGGCAGCCAAATAGCAATCCTCTCGGGGGTCCCTTCACCTTAGACAAGCAAATAATAATATGGTAGTTGATTGCAAAGCTGGACTATCAGGAAGCATAATATTTTATTTAGTCCAAATTCTTGTGCCATTACTGCTCAGACATTAGATGTTTAGAATGTGATGCCAAACAGCCACACACGAAATTCTTCAAATTCACAACTGTTTGCTGGCAAAGTCACTCGGAGGACCAGCTTTGCTGATGGCCTTATGTAAAAAATGTCCGGAAATAATGCTGTATGGCATGTTCGCAAACACACGGCATTTTTATCCGAGTGTCTAATCGGGTTTCAGCAGTTATTAACAGATACCCGGTGAAACGCTCTGCAACCTACGCAAAAAATTGGCTGATTGCAGGCACGGGTGCACAAATAACGGGCCTGTCCATTTCTTATTTTATCATTTTGGCACTGCGGCTTACCCCCAAGAATGCGGGTTACCCCCCCCCCAAGAATGCGGGCTGCTCCCCGAGAACAACGTTATGGGAAGCCCCACCCACCCAAAATTCCAAAAGCGACATTTCATAACCTGATTCAGCCATTTCTGCCTTCTGGTACACTTTATTTGGGGCCTGGGGGTTATCATAACAGCGAACTCTCAGCTCTCTATGTCGTCTGGTTCTCATACGGCAGCCACAATAGCAAAAAAGCAGAGCCATACTTTGAAGCACTCGCCACCGAATTGCATGCCCATTTTGTCACTTTAATGCCAGAAACAAGGTCAAAATGTGATGGAAATTCAAGTGATAAAGTCAGAATGTCAAAATTTTGACTACATGAAGATGTTCAGCAAGCAATAACATGCTGGCAGCAAACAGGCAGCAATTCATTTGAGTAATTACGGTCAAACAGGGTTAGAGCTGAGGAAATCGAAAATTCTGACCCTGCCTCTCAAGAGAGTGCATTATTAATTCGTTCTGGGTGCCCAATCTCACCTTTCTAGCATGAAGACTCTCGAGATGTAGCAAGCGAAACATTTCAAGGCCATGCAAAAACCAAAATTGAGAAAAATGATGTCAAAGTTGGATATTTGTCTCCGCACACATAATGTCTCTCTCTCTCTCTCTCTCCCTACACATTTTGTCAAACTCTGAACGAGCAGTGAAGGAAAATAAACAAAATGGTGGCTGATCAAATTCTCCAAATGCCACATCAGTGTGGTCTTTGGAGAATTTGATCAGCTGCCATTTTGTCTACTTTTCTATCATTTGTCAGGTTCATGCTTTTATTATGTTTGTACTGGAGACAGTTCTGTCAGAGGACTTAACCATCCAGGCTCTAGTTTTGAATGTTGATTAGTTGTTGAAGATGCTGGCTTGCCCTGGAATGGTGCTCAAATGCAATTTTCTTTGAGCAGTAAAGGATAGCCAATTCAGAAAGTAGATCTGAAATCAGTGATATTTTGGAATCAGAAACTGCAAAGAAAAACGAAAAGTAAAATTGCTGAAAACAGTCGATTATTTTGGGTGCCCGCTTTGATGACGTGCTTTTGAATTTCAGGGTGCTGTTGACAAAATAGCACCTTTCAACCTTTTGGCTTCCACTAAGAGTCACCATTCGAGTCACAGCTATCAGAGACACTTCTGATGAGCAGACACTGTTTGTTTGTTCAGAAAAGCAAGCAATGCTGGGCACCACCTACCTTTACAGCACTAGTCTGCAGTTGTTCGGCTAGCTGTTCGGCATACGATTGAAGCTGGTCCCTGTCCGTCTTCAGCCGTTGAACAACTGCCTGACTGTCAGCGAGGCACTTCTCTAGTTCTCTCTGATGCTGCGTGAAATGATCAAACCTATCATTGACATCCTGCTCTGGCTCACCACCGCCAAGCTGTTGTATTCTGAGTCTTGCAAGGTGGAGCTTTGAATTTGCTTCTTCCAGCTGACGTATGAGGTCCGATTTTTCGGATTCAAGTTGAACCCGTCGATTCTGGAGGCAGGAATTTTCTTCAAGAAGGTCCTCACCTTGAGTCCTAAGCAGAAATAAATCATCAGCCCCAAAAAATAAAGCCATTCTCCCAGGGAATGTGAACATACGAGCACCAGCGCAAACCACATGCTTCAGCATGAGGAGTGGGCAAAATATTCTGAAAACATTGTCAAAAAACCTGCATTGTAATTGCAGTAATTGCCGGGCATACCTGTTAGACAGATTTTTTGTATTTGGGATTTTATGTACACCTTTCACCAGCGGAGCAATTCTTTCTCGTGCAAGCTGGCTTTTTGACCACAATTATCTCCTTCAAGGGGGGGGTAGGGGGTCCAAAAACCAACTTCGTCAAATATTATCAGATTGTGTTCAAATTTTGTACACATATTCCCCACGATAACAGCAATTTCTGTACAAAATTTCAGACCAATATCTCAATTGGTTCCTGAGTTATTAGCAAAAACGCTGTCGTTGACCGCGCGAACTTTTCACACGAGCCCAGGGAAAAGGGAAAAGAAATTTTTACTTCTGTTTTCACCAAGATGTAAGCAATGGATGTAGAAACTGATTGCCGTTACGAGATTTTTGGATTTGGAGTCCCTTATGCAAATATTGAGGTCAAAGAAACACTGCGTAAGCAGTTTGTCTCCTTATAAAAAGAGAAACGTCCTGGAAAAGACATTTGGAGGCCAAAAATCGAAATTCCGGCAACATCCGTCAGTTTGGAACATGTTTTTACATAAATGTTCAAAATTTCAGCATTCTGCCACCATTGGCTACAAAGTTACACCTTACGGAAGTTGATTTTTTGCTTCAAAACACAAAGCGCTAAAACATTGCGTTTTACTTTTAAGTCACGATAGTGCGGATGCTGCTGATGATCACCAAATTGCGATGACGCGGTTCGCATCAAAATGCAATATCTTTAAAACTAGAGCAGATTGGAAAAAAGTACAAACACCACTGGAATCAGCACACTTCAGGCTACAATTAAAAATAAAAATAAAAAATGAAAAAATCAGCATTTTGGACCCCCTACCCCCCTTAAGGCATTAGGCCTACGGGCATCCATCGATTTGATCGATCAACAATTTTTCATTCTATATTGTCGGATCTTTAACCTGATTTTACCAACAAGTTCTCTCATCAGCTTAAGGCATTAGGCCTACGGGCATCCATCGATTTGATCGATCAACAATTTTTCATTCTATATTGTCGGATCTTTAACCTGATTTCACCAACAAGTTCTCTCATCAACTATTGACACCAAACTGCACACTGGACAACCTGGTAAAACCGTCATAGGCTCATTTAGTTTTTTCTCAGTTGGCAGAGATTTTTCGACTGCAGTCAACTCCCAGAGAATGTTTTCGATGGGGGGAGACAAAATGCTAACTTCCATTATTTCCAAACCGATTCTGTTCAAATTTGGTACAGACTCAGGACCCATTATGTAGTGCCTCCATGCAAAATTTCAACTTTCCAGGGTAAGTGATTTTTAAGTCATGATGATATGGTCACAAAACCAGTGGCGTGCGGTGGGTGTCAGATGCAGGCAGGCACTCTAACCAACGCATTGTTCCCGAAGATGCGTTGCGCGAAGCGCAACGCCGGGGGAGGGGTTCGGGGAGGGGGTGTCCCCCTCCCCGAAGGGAAGAAATTTTGAAAAAAATGAAGCCTCAAATGGTGCTCAGATTGCTTATTTTTTTGAAAAACTGAGCATTTTTCAAAACAGTGAGTATGCATCCAGTTGAATAGCAGCACACGGTGTGGACGACATGTTTCAGTGACGTGATTCGAAACTGAGGTGAAAGGAAAAGGACAATGCGATGGATTTGTTTCAATTTCAAAAGAATATTACACAGCAAGCAAAGCCCAGATTGGGGCAATTGCGGAGCAATGTCCCCATACCCCCCATTCGCACAGGCCTGGTTATGCCCCTGCAACTTGCAAGCCAATTCCCATTCCTCCTGAATCAACATTTGGCCGTCCTTGCCATTCAAAAAGTGTGGCAAACAGCATGTCTTTGACGAAGCGAGGTTTGCATTCATCCCAAGCTCAGCCTGCAATCGTCATCCATCACAGCAGAAGGCTATGATCAGTGAACCACAGAGCAACGACAACAGAACAATAATCGAATCTTGACTGGGCAGAGATGCAGCTGGAGGCAGATTTCAAAGTGCCTACTCGGCAACATGAGCTGCTCCACTTGCGGTGGGTGAATTCACCTGGCGGGATGGAGCGGCATGGGCTTCATCGCATCCCCGCAGATCCCTCAAAGCAGGCAAAATCATTTGCTGCCTCTTCTGAATTCATGGGCCAACGGAGCAGGGGATTCGCTTGCGTCTGGATTCTGGAAGACCAGCGAGAAAGAGGGTGGGTAGGGTAACTTCTATTGTTGTTGGCATTGGGAAAGAAGGGAGTTCCCAGTCAAGCCAGAAGCAGCAGGCAAATCATAGTGTGCCTTTCTCGAACATAGCTCACATTGTGTGCCTCTGTGGTCACGTTTTGTCCGAAAAAATAAAAAATGCACAATTCACGAGATTTTTCTTGGGCAGGCAGCGCCTGCCTTGCCTGCCCTGACCGCACGCCACTGCACAAAACTACGCAACTTTGGCAATACGTTTCTGGAGATCTGGTAAGGTTTCTGGAGATCTGGTAAAGATTTCTTTCCCTACTCTGCAGCAAAATGTGCCAAAAATTGCCCCTTGACTGATAGATCCTGTTTTTTTTTTTTAGATTTTAGCCAACATTTATGGAAATGGGAGGGCCTGCTCCTTGCCAATCCAACCTCCAGCCACTCTCGCCAACTCCAAATCAAAGTAATCATGGTCAGGTTACAGACATAACAGCATGGTTCAAAAAAGGAACCACCAATGCGAATCGTGAACTTAAATTTTTCAATTTTTAAGGGGGGGGGGGCAACCCAAAATTATTTCGGTGTTTATTATTCGATTGCAGCCAAATTTTGCACACATTTGGTGTTAGGTGAAAGAAGTTTGTGTGTGAAATTCCACCTCTGTATCTTAAGTAGTTCCAGAGTTATTCATGTTTTAGTAAAAATCATTACGCGGAACTTTGCGCGACTCCTGTATTGTAACGGTATGTCTTATTTAACTTCAGTTTGCACCAAACTCTTAAAAAAGGTGCCAAAAGTGGAGTGACAGAGCCAATTTTTTCATTTTTGACCCAAAACTATTAAATGGTTCCTTGCGAGACTTTATTTTAAGAAGCGATGCACTTCGGAAGATGAATGCCAAAA
>JASGXE010005275.1:0-24090 GCA_030068105.1 Sinentomon sp. SZTP_YWyxl
TTTTCTGAGAGAGGCTGCAGGCCCGCAAATTTCAAACCGTCCAACACACTTCACGTGTGGTATGTCAGATTGCAGCTTTTGATCCTGCAAGGGGGTTTTCTGAGACAGGCTGTTCGCCTCTCTTTTCTGAGAGAGGCTGCAGGCCCGCAAATTTCAAACCGTCCAACACACTTCACGTGTGGTATGTGAGATTGCAGCTTTTGATCCTGCAAGGGGGTTTTCCGAGAGAGGCTGTACGCCTGCAAAATTTATACCGTATGCAATACACATCACGCGTGGTGTGTGAGAATGCAGCTTTTGATCCTGCAAGGGGGTTTTCTGAGAGGCTGTACGCCTGCAAAATTTATACCGTATGCAATACACATCACGCGTGGTGTGTGAGAATGCAGCTTTTGATCCCGCAAGGGGGTTTTCTGAGACAGGCTGTTCGCCTCTCTTTTCTGAGAGAGGCTGCAGGCCCGCAAATTTCAAACCGTCCAACACACTTCACGTGTGGTATGTGAGATTGCAGCTTTTGATCCAGCAAGGGGGTTTTATGAGAGAGGCTGTTCGCCTGCAAAATTTCTACCGTTTGCAATACACATCACGCGTGGTGTGTGAGATTGCAGCTTTTGATCGCGCGGGGTCACAGAGACCCGCATTGCGCGTGTAAAAGTTTTTCCATAAATGCAGTGCACATCACGTCTGGCTTGCGAGATTACAGCTTTTGACCCCGCAACGGTGTTTTCTGAGGGCCGCATTACGCCTGAAACATTGTGCCTGGACAATACACATCAGCTGCAGTGTGGGAAATTGCAGCATTTCATCCACAAGGGGTATTTCCGACAGTCGGATCAAGTTTGAACAATGCATCTGTATAGAGTGTGCAGAACGCGCGACGTGTGTGGTTGCGCAAAGGGGTCGGTCGTAACGCGCTCAACAAGGGGTCAAATGCCGCTCCATATCAGTTCTGAAAAGTTTTTGGGACAAGAAATGCAGCTTGCACTTTTATTTTTGCGCAAAGTTGCACAAAAATAAAAGTTTTCTTCTCATCAAGAAGTGACTAAGCGAAGCAGTTTGAGTTCCTGTGCTTGCTCCTGTCCAAAAGATCTTTCGGACTGGTGGACCAAACTTGTCTACATTGTGACTCAAAAGTAACTTAGGCAGTGGTTCTCGAGTAGGTAGCCCAATCCGAATAATCCGATCGCTTGATTGTATCCCAGATCCCTTGCCCTGCAATCACACTGCTATAGTTGCTGGGTTTCCATAATCTACCACTGCATTGCAGAAGAGGGCTGACATTTTGAACAGGTCCAATTGCGACCATAGTTGGAGCAAAGCAAAGAGTCAAAAATTTTGTTTCCAGTGTGTGAAGTTAATTTTTGAATATAACCCGGCATGTTCGGTGAACACGGTCGAACCCCTGGTGTCGTTCATCGGCAGACCACAAATTGGAACATTACAAAAGTTGACCCTCCAATTTAAATTTTCAGGCACGAAAAAATAAAAATCAACGTTGGTCAAAGCAGAATGTAAGTTTTATTGTATCTATACAGGATATTTGTTTCATGCAATAATAATTACAGCCATCTACAAAATCATACATCTGTACATAATGCTGCGAGCCGATATGACATAACAAGGAATTGGTGAGATTACACAGCGACAGCCGGAACTGGTTATTCCCAAAACGCCGCCGTATAGCGTGACGACGTGTTTGAAACTTCACAATTGCCTTCGAACTTCCGAAAAAGCCGATAAACTCGAAATTTCGCTCTGGAGACTTGGACTCAATTACTTCAATTCAATTATACACTCCTTATCAAAATTCTTCAAACATAGGAGTTCATTATTAACTCCGGCGCCATTTAGAACCAATGGCAGCATGCGCCGCAAAACATCATGACACTCATGTGAGACGTGAAGTTGCACCAAGCCCGCCCTGTTGAAATTAGATGGCCCCTGTGTTAACCAGTACTTTAAAATATCGCCTATGTTCGAGGACTTTTGATAAGATCCGCACACCCACTTAAAACATACTCGTATCGATCCTAAACTTAGTTAAGAACTATTTCAAAGAATGATGTTTGAAAAAGGAGCCCATCCATTGGAGCCCCAAGATCACCGACCTGGTCCAGGATTCAACAAACACTTTGTGTCTTCATGTCCCTTGAATGAATTTTGGAAATTAGCGGCCGTTTCCCTATTGCAACTCACTCTCAGATCATGTTCAACTCTCAATAGCCAGTTCATTGGATTGATATGTGTTGGGAAAATTTGATTTCTGTGCACAACGCTTATTCCTTTTCCATTGTTGCATTGAAAGATGCATCCGTCTGTTGAACTGGCTCTATTGAGTTGAACCTGAGGATGAGTTGTGCAATGAGGAATATACGGCCGAACACAGTCGGTCTCCATTGCATGTAGCGAGATACATTGGCGATTTCTTGACTGGCTGGAACATGATAACTTGAATCCTGATGGTCAAATGTAACACAGGCCTCTGGCATCCAACACAGCACATGATTTGGACAGTCGTAAGGATAGGCCGACTGGAAGAACACTCGCTCCCTCAGTAATTTGGAGGTTTTTCTTCGTCTGGTTCGTCGGGATCCGGTTCAGACCTTGACTCTGTCCCCGAAAACAGGTCCAATCGTTTCAACCAGACTTTCGTCGGCAAGTTCTGGCAGCCATAGTAGCCTGATCGGAGCTCATGCTCCGTCAGAGGTGGATAGAGGCCGCAGGGAGCACCGGTCAGGGTTCTTGTTGACGATATCAACTGACCTTCGGAACCATCGAACAGGGTTGGAGACGAATGTCGGACCGAATGACGAGATGCCTGCGAAAGTATTGTATTGTATTGTATTGTATTTGGAATTTAGCTTGCTATGTAAATGCAAACATACAATCGTATTAACAGTCAAGGAATATGAAAACAAATTAGCAGGGCAACAAAACGACCATGAGACAATAAAGAGAAAACACATCATGGAATGTGAACAAATAAATCCGAGTTAGATATGCAGTTAACTGAAGGAGCAGGAGAATTTCTAATTATGTGAGAGTCCTTGGGGAGAGAATTCCATTCCCGAAGGGTTTTTGGAAAAAAAGAATGAAAGTGTGTGTTGAGCTTTACAGTGGGAACAAGAAATTTGTTGGTATGCGAGCGGCTACTATTGAACTGGCTCGCTCGAATTTCACCCGGAAGAGGGATGAGCAGGGAACCCTCAAGAATTTTTTTCAAAGTGTAAAGGCGTCTGTCCGACCTTCTCTGAGACAGAGGCGAGAGCTCAAGCTCACTAAGCATAGCCGTTACACTGGATGTGTAGCCGTAGTCATTCATGATAAACCGTGCCGCACTTCTCTGCACCCTTTCGAGAGCGTCAATGTGACTCACAAGAAACGGATCCCAGGCACAGCACGCATATTCCAGAATGGGCAGAACATACGCTTTGTAGGCCATTAGCTTGATACCCTTCTCCGTGTGAGACAGATTGCGCCGGATAGCTCCCAAGGCGGCTTTGGCTTTGTTGACAACTATGCTGATATGCTCGCTCCAGTTCAAAGTGTTCATCAGTGTCACACCCAAATATTTGAAAGAGGACACATTGCATATAAGTGTCCCACTCAACGAATAAGTTCGTTTCGGCATCTGAATGCCAGGCCTGATGCATCTGAGGAAGGTCATTGAAGCACACTTCCCGACATTTATTTTCATCTTCCACTTTTGGCACCAGGTCTGAATTTTAATAAGGTCAGACTGCAAAATGTCTTGGGACTCAGGACTAACAAAGGACAATAAATAACTAGATCATCTGCAAAAAGCCTAGCAGTACAGCACAGATCATTCAAAATATCATTGATATAAAATAAGAAAAGCAGTGGCCCGAGTGAACTTCCTTGTGGAACTCCTGAGGATAAAAACAGCGCTTCCTCAGACAAGCACCACCCACCGAAACAAAGGCCCTTCTGTTGGACAAATATGATTCCAAGAGCGAGATCAAAGGAACTGGAAAATCGGCTGCTGAAAGCTTCCCCAACAGCAGCTGATGGTTGACCTTGTCAAAGGCCTTCTCAAAGTCAATGAAAACTGCATCCACCTGTTCTCTCCTCTCTAGACTTAGCGAGATCTCATGAACAAACCCAATTAGCTGAGTTTCACAGGACTTTTTGTTCTGAAACCCATGCTGGAGGGGATGAATAATTCCCTTTTTAGCAGCGAAATCAGAAAGTGCGCAGCATAGCAGTTTTTCAAAAATCTTTGAGGCACTGGAAATGAGAGAAATAGGTCTATAATTCAATGGATTTGAGCCAGAGCCTTTCTTTGGAACTGGAACAATAGTAACCTCCCTCCATTGATCAGGAAAATTACCGGAGCGAAGTATCTCTCCGAAGAGGAGCTCTAAATATGCAGCAATAGAAAGGTTCAAATTTTTAAAGAAAACCATCGGAATAAGATCAGGACCCACTGCTTTCCTTGCACATAAACCGTTTACACAACGAATTATTTTAAAAACATTAAAATACTTAGTAATAATCCCCTCCATCGACCATCCAGCCTCACAAGCGACAGTTGCCAAAATTTTTGGTTTTGCCAAAAATTTTTGGTTTTGCCAAAAATTTTGGAAAGGAAGATAGACATTGATTGTTGACTGCGATAATCACGACAACTAACGTCCAGGGCGTTTCACAAAATGTTATTTTGCTTGACGAAAAGATCTTGTCCTCACCGTGGAGTCTTGATTGGTCAGCACGCTGACCTCCAAGGCAAACAGGGCCCTCTATTTCATGAAACGGAAAAGCACGAAACAGAATAAAAAGTGATGCCCTCTTGGGATTCGGGAGCAAGCCTGTTTAATCTTATGCGTCAAATATTTGAATATGCTGCCACAGCTACATCTTGTTTGATATAATCGCGTTTGATATAAACCGGTTATTTACCTGTTTTTGACCCTTTTCTATATCAAACGCGACTCTAGTAGCGTTTGATATTGTCCCACCGTCGGGTGGCGGAGGACGGTGGCAATATGACATCACGTGTCAAATTTTTCTACGCTGAAAAAAAAGTCTGAGAGAAACTTTCCTTCAAAATGATCGTGGAAAGAAAACGGTCAAATCAAGCAAGAAAGGGCATCATCCTACTTGGTTCGACGAACGATAACTTTCACTCCCTGTTGATGTGCAGCATTGAGTGAATATTTCAAAAACCTAATCTGATCAAAACTCACCCTGACCAAATAAACTATCCTAATCATATACCAAAGGAATCTTTTACGCATCTTGTGTCCTTTGCGCCCTTTTGTCCGGACTGTTTACGGGCATATACAAGAATGTGCAAATAAACGGAAACGGACGCGAAGCCGAAGCGTGAGTTAGGCTATGCCGTATTCACGTGTGGCAATGCATCTGGAAGTTATGTCGTTGGTACATTCCTGGCAAAACACGACACAGCGGTCGTATTCCAAAGTAAAAAGAGGGACGATTTTGTGATACAAGCCAAAGCGCCTTAAAGGGGAAGTGGAGTCTCTCTGATTTCGCTCGCGCATGAGTAGTTCCAAAATCCGCCGCATACTGGCGCTGGTGCAGATTTCGGCTCCAAAATGTGGACTATTCGTAACGGGTTGGTGCTTTGACATTGGTCAAACAAAGGTGATTTGAGGAAAATCTGCCAAGCAGCAGTGCTTTCCTGTTTGTTATTGAGGTATCCAATGTATGTCAGTCATGAGCTGCCAACTTTTGGCATCTTCCTTGCTTGCTTGGCCTTCTTTCGGGCCTCCAGATCACGAGAAATTTCCTTCATCCGATGGAAAAATCGGCATCCTGATGTGGAGAAGAATGTGCTTTCAGGGTGTGTTTCATGGGCATGGTACTGGCAGCATGCAACTACTTTATTGACTGATAAATTGACAAGTGCATCCTTGCAATCTTTGAAAATATCTCCCCACAAAGCTGGCTGGCCCTGGAGTTTTTCACGAATCAACTTTTCCCAACTGGAGAACCAGTTGAAAGAATTCGCATGCGGGATGAATTAGGCATGCTTGGTCCGGGTTGAAATCTTCTTCCTTTGCCACAACCGTACGACCGGTGGCTCGACATGAACATTGTTGCACGACTTGGGCTCGCAAGGAGAACAATGCCCCATAATCGTTGCCCAACTCCGCTCCGCATTTTACGGAAACGGCTCGGATCAGTTTTCCGGCACATGCCAACATGCAGGATTTTCCGAAGACAGCATGCTCTGCAGTGCAGAGACGTGTGTCTTTTGGTGTGTGGCTTCTCTGCAGTGCAACCTGCCAAGCCTCTGTCTTGGACCTGGAGCTAGATGTTCTTTAACGTGCACCGTATGATGTTGCACAAAGGACCATCTGGCCTTTGCACTTGCTGTTGCTAAATCTATCCCCATTTTCCCAGTTTCATTCAAAACTCCCATAGAGCCAACATTTAGGGATTGCCTCGAAACCGCATGGTGTGGAGTTAAATTTGCTGGACATAAATTGGTTCTTGGTTGTGTATACCTCTCGCCAACGGCGGATATTTCGGCTGTCGAAAAATTAACTGAAATTGTCCTTGCAGTTCTGGAATTCGCCCAATCTGTGAAGGCTTTCCTGATTATTTCTGGGGATTTTAATCTACCAAATATTAACTGGGAAGCCCCTGTGCGAACTTCTGGTAGTGCAAAGGATCGCTGCTTTTTGGAATTGCTTGAGGTAGCAGGCCTCGATCAAATCGTTAGATGCCCAAGCCGCTTTTGCTCAAATGGCAAGGCAAATATTCTGGATTTAGTCTTGCTAAATTTTGAAACCTCTTGTACTGAAATAAAAGCCATTCCTGGTATTTCTGATCACCTAATTTTGGTGACGTCGATCCAATTTCGTGGGAGAATCACGACCTTGCAATTCCGACAGGTAAAATACCTCAAGCGTTATGACAAGACCAATTGGGATGAGCTGTCAAGAATCGCAAGTGCCAATTTTGATGCCTTTCGTTCTATAACTCTGACAGAGGGTGTTGATTCCCAATGGACTTTTTTGAAAAATTTTCTGATTTCTCTGCTTGAACTCATTCCGACTGAAAGAAAAGTCGTTGACACACGATTTCCCTGGTCGAATAACAGGCTGAAAACTTTAATTCGTAAAAAGAGAAGACACCAACTAACTGCTCTGACCTACCCCACTGAGGCTAACTTGTGTCGTTTGAAGTCCACTTCTGACGAAGTAACTAATCTTAATAGAAAACGTTTTTCGAGTTATATCGACTCGCTTGCTGATTCCCCCTTTTCGACGAGGTTCTGGGGCTTCCTCAGGCGAAAGAAGGGTGGTCATGTTGGTATAAAAACGTTGCTGGATGAGCATGATCGCCCATTAGATACACCGACAGCAAAAGCTAATGCTCTCGTTCGCGCATTCCGAGGAAATTTTCTCCCCATTGATAATTCGATTGATCCCAGTAATACATGGCTCCAACTTACCGAGTTATCTGTGTATGAAACAAATCATGCAGTAGATGAAATAATTACCAGGAATTTTAATGTTTTTAAGATTATTCGTGTAATTAATAGTTTGGGAATAAGGAAAGCAGTGGGCTCGGATCGGATCCCAATGTTAATTTTCAAAAGCTTAAATCTTTCCCTTGCGCCTTATCTAGAACTTCTTTTTGAGAGGATTCTGCGTTCAGGAAAATTTCCTGATCAATGGAAACAGGTCACTATCGTGCCAGTGCCTAAAAAAGGTTGCAATTCAAATCCACTTAATTACAGACCCATATCACTAATTTCCAGTGCTCCCAAGATTTTCGAAAAGCTCCTTTGCAATGCATTGTCTGATTTTGCAATCCGCAATGGAATAATACATCCCCATCAGCATGGATTTCAGAACAAAAAATCATGTGAGACCCAGCTAATCGGCTTTATCCATGAGATTTCACTCAGTCTTGAGAGGAGAGAACAGGTCGATGCTGTGTTCATTGATTTTGAAAAGGCCTTTGATAGAGTTAATCATCGGCTTCTTCTTAGAAAGTTGGCAAATTATCATGTGCCTTTTCCTTTAATGGCACTTCTGGAATCATATCTGGAGGATAGACGGGCCCTTGTTATGGTAGGAGAGTCCCTATCAGAAGAAACTTTGGTGCTGACATCAGGCGTTCCGCAAGGAAGTTCACTGGGACCACTGCTTTTCCTGCTTTTTATTAATGATATTTTGAATGATTTGAAATGTGTTGCTAGATTGTTTGCCGACGACTTAGTTATATATTGCCCGTACCTTGGACCAGAATCCCGGACCAATTTGCAAGCTGACCTAGTGGAAATTGAAAACTGGTGTGTCAACTGGAAAATGAAGATTAATGTGGACAAATGTGCTACTGTTACATTCCAAAGGTCACTCAAACTCGGATGTAACATACCTCAAAGAATTTATTTGCTTAAAGGAGCACCGATATGCAATGTGTCCTCTTTCAAATACCTTGGGGTGACGTTAACAAGCACTCTTAACTGGAGTGAGCACATAAACCTTGTTGTTAAAAAGGCCAATTCTGCTCTGGGTGCAGTCCGCCGTAACTTGGCTCATGCACAAAAAAATATCAAGTTAATGACTTACAAATCATCTGTTCTCCCAATTCTTGAATATGCTTGCTGTGCCTGGGATCCCTTCCTTGCATGCCACGCCAACGCACTCGAAAGAGTTCAGAGAAGTGCAGCTCGTTTCATCATGAACGACTATGGATTCACCTCAAGTGTGTCGAAAATGCTCCTTGAGCTGGGGCTTCCTACTCTTTCTCAAAGAAGAAAGGAAAGACGGCTTTTCACATTAAAAAAGATCCTCAAAGGTTCGTTACTCATGTCTCTTCCTGATGAAATACGAGCCAGCACTTTCTCTGGTAGTAGGTCGCATGCCTTCAAATATACAATACCGATAATAAAGTGCAATGCTCATTACAATTCCTTTTTTCCGCGAACACTTCGGGAATGGAATTCCCTCCCCAAGGATTCACATGTCCTTGCAAACTTTGCAAATCATGCTTGAACATATTTTCAATTTCATTTCCTCATTTGAATTGATCTTTTTGTTTCATCATCTTAAGTCGTTTGGACAAGGTGTGGGTAAATTCCATTTTTTTTCTTTTCTTTTTTTTCTCTTGATTTCATAGCCTGTATCCCGTGCTTTGTTCTCCACGTTATCTTTACAAATGTTACCCTGAAAATGAGGTTTTTTGTTGTTCATGTGTAAATGATCATCGTCTTACTGAAACTGATATTTGCATTTATATAGCAAATCTGAATAAAATACAATACCTCCTGTTTAACGTCCCATCCGAAGGAGACGAGGGACTTGACCACTAAGTCCCCTTCCAGCAGCACAATCATGGAATACAAGGGTGGTCTCCCGTCCAATTCGTCCTGGCCCAACGTTGCTTAACTGGTGTTCTGATGGGAGTCAATTGTGGGAATGGGAATCAATTAACGTTATGATAGGAACCGGTGCAAGCGACGACCTATATGCTGCTGGCTCTCGGGTTAGACCCGCAGTTCGTAGATTCACAAAGCAGGGTGTGCAGGAGCATTGAGAGTAGCCAGTAGATATCAATAGACAATACTAACGGAACATTTCAGACCACGGATGAGACGTGGTGGGCAGCGGCAAGAGGCCATGAGCACAATGCACGAAGCCTTTGCGAGATTTTATTCTGAACATTACGCATTCCAAAAGAAACTCATTGCTATACCTCATCACTTTTGGGTTTTTGAGTGAAGCCTTTTTGAAAAATTTTTGTACCACCAAACGCTGCTTCCGGGGTAAAAGATCTGGCCTTTGGCGCAGGTCAACAGCGACTGAGAGTTTTGCGAGAGACGTTGGGATTTCAACTGCTTTTTGCTTGCAGCAAATTTTCTTCGAGAAAATCGCAGCATATCCGACAAACATTTGATCTTGCGCTTCATCGCATGTATTATCTCCACATTTTTAGATTGGTCATCACATCATTCATACTGTTCTCAGCATAATCGTTGGCTGAACTTGAGAGCTCCAATTGGTCCAAATTGAAGCTTCGGCTTTTCAGAATGTCTACCCGTCGTTGGAGGAGAGTTCTTGCTGGGAAGGGCTGAGTTGGAGAATCCCTTTTTGGATTTTGGAGCCGTTGATGCGATTTTTGGCACCTTCGTGACAGAATTTGGAGGTGCCGCTGCTGGTTTTTGGACTTTGCATTGGGTTTTGTTGCACGTCGGATGGGGGCTTTTCTCTCTTTCAGATTTGTTGTGAGGTATTTTGGGCAATTTGGAAAAATATGTGGCATTGCGCCGTTCGTCAACTTCCAGTTGATTCTGGGAAGGCCAAACCGGTGCTCCATCTATGACGAAGTGGTTTGCCTTCACAATGCCCTCTTCACTAAAATGTGCTTCACAAACTCTGCAAGAGGCTTTCAGCTTTCTGTCAGAACTTGGAATTGACCTTCCCCATTTTTTCAGCAACCCCGGTTCAATTGGAGGCGAAAAAAAACGCATCTTCAATGCATTTCCACGATATCCTGACCTGCAGTTTGGCACAAAACACATCGGCATTTTTGCAGAACACAGTAAAATTTGTTCCATGGACGGCAACGATCGTCGTTATCAACACAACAAGAAAAGACAAACGATGGCTTCGAAATCCAAATCACAACAACATCCAAAAACCAAACGACAATGCGTACAGCCACAGGTGTCTCGCTTCTCGTCCTGTCTGGATGCCCCGAGAATCGGATGAGTTGAAGCTGGAAACAGCAGTGGCGCCACGCGAAGCAGTAGTTCCGAAAAAATCC
Organism: Sinentomon sp. SZTP_YWyxl; assembly: GCA_030068105.1. Taxonomy (NCBI): domain Eukaryota; kingdom Metazoa; phylum Arthropoda; class Protura; order Sinentomata; family Sinentomidae; genus Sinentomon; species Sinentomon sp. SZTP_YWyxl. Next base: position 10,771 of record JASGXE010005275.1, read on the forward strand.
GCTGCTACTAAAATTGCCCAATCTGGACAATGCTTTTGAGAGGAGAGAGACTCCACTTTCCCTTTAAGGCGCTTTGTACAAGCTTAAAATACGGTGTATATGCGCAAATTCTGAAATTGATGCGTTATAATCTCATCTCAAAGGGTAAAGGTATCTAATGCGACACTTGAGCAGTGACCCCCAATGAAGTGGAAGTATTCAGAACAGAGTAGTGTGCAGAACAGTTTACTCTTTTCAATTCTATGGTCACTCCTGAGAGCAGGTAAAACCTTTTAGCAGTTACAATCGTGTGACCACTGCCGGAACATTTGACACTTTGGTTGGTTGCCAACTCGCCAACCAGCCACTTAAAGACATGATTTATGCTGTGAATTAGATATCTTAATTCCTCAGAAACAGGGGAGCTCCATTCCATCCATCTATTATCAGTGGTACCAATTCAATTCAAATTCATTTTTTGTGGAGTTGCCCTCTCAATAATTATTTACAGTGCATGGTTTATGCAAACACAGTTAAAACCAATGTCTGTTAAATAAATCCTTCTTCAATGTCTGGGACAAGGGAAGATGATATTTAAGCCCCTCCCCTTGCGCGTTCGCTGTGACGTCACAATGGCTGAGTCGGACGCAGAATGAGAGCGGGAAGCGAGAGATTTGGGATTTGATGAGATCGTTTCGCTCCTGCTGTTTGTCTGCGTGAATGCAGTTTCATTTCGAGTGGTTCAAAAAGATGCAAGGCCCTTCGATATCGATGGTTTCTTCTCGCAATTTGTCGCCATGCGCTGGCGTGGACAAGTTCTTGATTCCTTTCCTGTTGTCACGCTTGTGTGAGCTCTTCGTGTATTTGTTTGAAAAGGAATTCTTCAAGAAGGTGTAGTGCCTAGCTGTTGCTTTCCTCAACATTATTGTGGGTTGTTCAGAGTTTTCAACTGAAAGCGGCTCGAAAAATCCGATCATGCCTGGATGTGCAGTTGCCGGATGCAATAACCGTGACGATAACGTTGGAAAAGATCGAAAGATTCGTTTTCACCCTTTTCCTAAGGACGAGCGGAAAGCTACTTGGGCAGTCAAGTGTCGTCGAGCCGATGCAAAGTTCAACCCTTCCACTTCCCGGATCTGCTCAGAACACTTTTCACCGGACTGCATCATTAGGGACCTTGAGCATGAGCTGTTGGGACTTCCAGATCGCTTACGCTTAGCACCCAACGCAATTCCAAACAAACGGCTGCCTTCATCCGTTTGTGTTGAAAACGTTGACACTCTTCGTCAAAATCGTCTGGAGAAGAGAAACAACCGGGCGGTTGCAAAAAGCCTTCTGTTTTCCAAAAGTTCTTCCCTAGAGGATTCTCCTGATCATTTGCCTTCTGCAGCTGAGCAAGGAGAGGAAATTCCATCAGCCATCTAACAACTTGTTCTCTCCCCAACAACATGGCTTCCGCTCCGGTTTCTCTTGCGAGTCTCAAGTTGCAAGTCTTGTGCATGATTTGTCTGCTGAACTGGGTAACTCAGGGCAAACTGATGCAATATTTCTTGATTTTGCCAAAGCATTTGATGCTGTTTCTCATGCGACGCTCATTGCTAAGATGAAAGCACTTGGTATCGATGATATTTCATGCTTGTGGGTTTCTAATTATTTGTCAAATCGTTTTCAAAGAGTTAAAGTTTTGAATTCCGTTTCTGAGCTACTACCTGTAACTTCTGGTGTGCCACAGGGTAGTGTTCTTGGTCCCTTACTTTTCTTAATTTATATAAACGATCTGGGCCCTAATTTGCGCAACAACATTCGCCTCTTCGCTGATGACTGTGTTTTATATCGAAAAATTTACTCCGTCGCTGACTGCCATGAGCTTGAGAATGATCTGCAAACAATTTCAGGCTGGTGCCAGGATAACAGTATGAAACTTAATGCTGAAAAATGCAAAGTCGTATCTTTCTCAAACAAACGCAATCCAATTCGTCAACATTACGCCATAAATGGTGTTGTGCTTGAACATGTAGAAAAATAACTTATCTTGGTGTTAACCTCACTAGCGATCTAAATTGGTTTCTGCACATCAATACTATTGTTAATAGGGCACGTAAGGCCATGTATTTTATTCGCCGCAATTTTAGGGGATGTCCGCAAAGTACCAGAGAGCTTGCTTACTTCGCATTTGTTAGACCTCAGCTTGAATATGCATCGGTCGTTTGGGACCCTTACCTTGCTGCTGACTTGTCCTCACTTGAAAAAATACAGCGTTTAGGAGCCTTTTGTGATGGTAAATATTCCGCTACAGTAGTGGTCTGAGATGATTTCAAAATTGAACTGGACTCCGCTACATATCAGAAGAAAAATCAGCAGGATAATATGTCTTTTCAAAGTGGTCTCCAACATTGGTGGTTGGTGTGAATTATTACCACTAATTCAGAGACCAACATACATTTCTCGTCATGACCACCAATTCAAAAAAGGAATCTTCCATGTCCCAGGACAAATGTTGAGAAATTTTCATTTCTTCAGCGAACGATTTTGACTGGAATTCCTTACCCGCTGAAATTTTTAAAACCCCAATTTCCATAATTGCTGAGAGAAACGCCTTTGCGCATTCTTTGAGAGCTCCATCCATAGGCTTTGCCATACGTTCACCTTTTACAGCTCTATAGGTAGGTTCAATTCCACTTGGTACTTTTGCTGTTGTTTTAAACCTTTTTGGTGTTTCTTAGTATGAGGCTTCTTTCAATGCTTTTAACTTTTATTTTCGTTTTCTTCCAACCTGCTGTAATTTTACATCTATTGAAACGGGCCAAGCTCCTAAATATAAACAGTTCAATTCAATTCAAAAAGATAGACCCACCCCTTTCTGAAGTTGAAACATTAATAAAAGAAAAACGAAACCTCGAAGAACGTGTGGCAGCCCTGGAGGCAATGCTGGCTTCCCAGGAACAATTAAGGCTGTCTGAAAATATCAGTAACAAGGAAATATAACCAGACTGGAGAACGAGTTGAAAAATCTCGAAACGACAAATTCCAAATTTGCAAAGCAATACAAAACAACCATTGATGCGAGGTTGCTGCGAACATTCACCGCTGCGCAGATTAAGTGCCTTTGGCAAGGACAAACTCGTGTCAACAACTGGCCTGGTGAAGACATCGTTAAGGGACTGACTCTGCACTCGCTTTCTTCGAAAGCCTACAACCACATACGCGATCAGTGGAACGTTCCACTTCCATCTGTCCGCACGTTAAAACGTTCCATCAGCAGCCTCAATTTCTCTCCCGGTATTTTGCATCAAGTTCTGCTGTTCATGAAGGAGCGCTCTCAATCATTAAATATTCCAGACAAGTTGTGTGTAATTTCCTTCGACGGAATGAGCGTCAGTAGCCGGGTATCATATGACAGAGTTGACGACTGCGTTCTTGGTCCAAATTCGGAAGTGCAGGTGATTCTGGTCCGAGGCTTATTTGCTCCTTGGAAGCAGCCTATATTCTATGAATTTGACCAAAAAGTTACAAAAGACTTATTGATGCATATCATCAATATTTTGGGAGATGCTGGATACCGTGTTGTTGCCATCGTGTCTGATTTAGGAGGGAAAAACCGCGGATTATGGAAGGAACTTCAGATAAGTCCAGGGAAAACAAGTTTCCTGAACCCCTTGTGATTCCTCGAAATTTTGGGTGTTCGCCGACGCTCCGCACCTGCTCAAGCTGCTGCGAAATCATTTTTTGGACCAAGGGTTTGAATTTGCCATCTGGTGAAAAGGTCACAAAAACGCTGATCCGGGAGCTGATAGAGAGTGATTCGGACGAACTGAAAATGAACTACAAAGTTACCAACGGCGAACGCATCTGGAAGTTCAAGGATCTCTTCGCCAAAGAGTGCACTTGGCAGTAGAATTGTTTTGCATCACCCGCACCCTGCTTGGTATTTTTTACCCTGAAGAAAAAGAATTTATTCAGTTCTTCACCATCGTGGACAAGTACTTTGACGTTTTCAATTCCAGAATTCCGGAGAGCTCTCATAGGAAGCCAGAAAAATGGGCGTATGGCCTGCAGCTTACATGCTCAAGAAAAAGCGCTGTCGGACATGGAAAACTTGACCCGAACGATGCGTGTAAGCGGCAGGAACACACTGCTACCCTTTCAGAAAGGATTTTGGTTTCCATCGAGTCATTGAGGGGCCCTTCAGGAGCATTCTATGACATATCTTTTGACGTCGAAGCTGAATCAGGATTCCTTGAGAACTTTTTCAGTCAACTGCGTGGGGTCATCAGATTTCACAGCCATCCATCCCCAGCGATGTCAAGACGAGGGATGAAACTTCTTTCTTTTCTCCGGAAATTTCCCTTTGCCACAAGCAATAAACCCCCTCAGAGACACTGCTGGGAAAAATGCAAGTCGGGAAGATTTCCTGACAAAATCAGTTATTTCAGCGAACCGCAAAGTGAGTGGATCGTTTCCAGGCAATCTCGACGTTTCGTGTTTCTTGTAGACCTACTTCAGAACACATTCCTCATCTTCCACTTCTCAAACACTGACTTCCACTTTGCCTCAAAACAGCGCCGACACCTGCCGCAAAACCTGCCAAACTGCTCCAAGATTCTTCTGGCTAAAGGTGCCATACCCAGTTCCTGGTACAAAAGTCGAGCCCACCATTATGCCCTACGAAGGTTTGCTGGATATATCCTTCAAGGTTCGGAAAGTGGATCCCAGTTTAGGTTCTCGGATTGTTACGCGAGTTCCTGGAAGACTCAGTTCTGTGTTGCCGGCTTGGGAATCATCAGGCTTGTTCCAACCGAGTGAAACCTGGTTGAAATCAGTTCAGCAATTCGAAAAGGTGTTTCCACAGGCACACGGCAATTTCGTAAGCCGTGAAAAAGGAGTCGTGTCAAACCTGGAAACAAGTCTAAGGAATCAATTCCCAAACGTGAGCTCGCACGGAATCAAAGTTTACAGCAGAATAAGAACTTCTTCAGAATTCGTGAAGTTAATGTCAGGCTGATGGAGTTTTTCAGACAAGGAAAGCGTATTTACAATCAGAAACTTCGATGGATAAGGTCTGCAAAACCCACGGAATGTGACACAAGGTAAGTGAAGGAGCTTTTCTTCACAAAAACACTAAAATTTGTTGTCTTGATCCCTTCTTTGTGCCAAACTGCACACAACGAGCTATACCTGCTCCCGATGAGGGGACCGTCGGTCTGCCATTGTGACGTCACGCAGAAATGGGATCGGCCTATTATTTTCTCGGTCGCCCATTGTCCACACATGGAATAAAAATTTATTTTAAAGCGCATTGGTTTTAAAACAGAATAAATACAGCTGTGCATAACAACAAGGGGAGCCTAGTTACAAAGCCCAAGAACTTTCCTGAAACGACCGTGTAAAATAGGATTCTGCGCGGTTGAGCGAAAACATTTCCTGGCAATCCATCCAACGATGACAAATTTTTGAGGAACTTCGGAAAAGCGAAATTTTTAACAGTGTAGCGTTTATACCAAATGCGATAAGATGAATCGCGTCTATGTGAAACGCGTCTATATCAAACGAGATTATATCAAACGCGTCTATATCAAACGCGATTATATCAAACAAGAAGCCACCGCTGCCACAGCTTGGGATCCACTATGTCAGGCCCACTATGTCAAGTGGGCCTGACACTTTAGCCTGACAAATATTGTTTGGTACCAATCGTTAGTGCTACGTTAGTGCTGGTTAGTGCTAAAATTTCAGCGTTAGTGCTCACTCCTAACAAAAGTTATAGCCTTGTGGAAAGTGTCAGGCCCACTTGACGTCAAGCCAGCCTGACAAAAATTGAATTTTTTTCCAGTGCAGCCTGACACATATTGTTTGGTACCAATCGTTAGTGCTACGTTAGTGCTGGTTAGTGCTAAAATTTCAGCGTTAGTGCTCATTCCTAACAAAAGTTATAGCCTTGTGAAAAGGTTCAGGTTCACTTGACGTCAAGCCAGCCTGACAAAAATTGAAATTTTTTCTGTGTGCCTGACACATATTGTAAGGGCTTGACGTCAAGTGAGCCGGACACTTTCCACAAGGCTATAACTTTTGTTAGGAGTGAGCACTAACGCTGAAATTTTAGCACTAACCAGCACTAACGTAGCACTAACGATTGGTACCAAACAATATGTGTCAGGCTGCACTGGAAAAAATTTCAATTTTTGTCAGGCTGGCTTGACGTCAAGTGAGCCTGACACTTTTCACAAGGCTATAATTTTTGTTAGGAGTCAGCACTAACGCTGAAATTTTAGCACTAACCAGCACTAACGTAGCACTAACGATTGGTACCAAACAATATGTGTCATGCTACACTGGAAAAAATTTCAATTTTTGTCAGGCTGGCTTGACGTCAAGTGAGCCTGACACTTTTCACAAGGCTATGACTTTTGTTAGGAATGAGCACTAACGCTGAAATTTTAGCACTAACCAGCACTAACGTAGCACTAACGATTGATACCAAACAAGATATGTCAGGCTACAATGGAAAAAATTTCAATTTTTGTCAGGCTGGCTTGACGTCAAGTGAGCCTGACACTTTTCACAAGGCTATAACTTTTGTTAGGAATGAGCACTAACGCTGAAATTTTAGCACTAACCAGCACTAACGATTGGTACCAAACAGTATGTGTCAGGCTAAAGTGTAAGGCCCACTTGACATAGCTCAAGCATCAGTGTTCCAAAAATGGTCCAAAAAGGCACGCACACTTTCACTAAAGCCCGTGTAGGAGCGAGGGCTGCCCTCGCAAATAATTTGCAGTTGATGAATCTCTCAATATGATTGGATGACAAGGCAATAAATAAGCAAGCAAAGCCTAACCAAATAGACGTCCCTCAAGCAGGAGTTGGCATGATTGAAGGCGTTCCAGTGCTTGGTCAGCTCGTAATTCCAGGCGAACTCGTGCGCCGAACCACTGGACAGGACGACCACGTTTATATGTCTCTCGGAGCGGGACAGCAATCGTCTGACCACGTCACCGGAGAAACTAAAGTCCATCACCACAACCACCTGCTGGGCTTGGCAGTCTTCGATGTCGGAGAGAAATTCCTTGATGCTGTAGCCCTCGCTGGAATCCATCTGAAAAGGCCGGAAAGAAATCAAACTTGGAATTTTGGAGATAGAAGGTTTTGTTGTCGAGACTTCTACTTGGGCTGACTCTTTACCAGAAATAAAACCAGTTTCAAGAAGTAGCATGAGCTTCGCCCAAAATCATCGTCAACGTAAAGACTCTTCTGACTGACACGGCACACATTCAAAAACATGCATAGTGTCGGCGGAATTAATGTACTCATACATGTAAAGAATTGCGACTGTTGAGATTTTAGTAAAAAATCCCTGCTGCAGAAATTAAAGATCCTCTTCAACAAGCGAGCTCAAAATCTTACACCTGAGATGCCTTATTGCAATCTGACGCTTTGATTTCTACCGCCTACATTAGAGTAAAAGAAATAAAAAAAATTCGGAGGCAACAGTTAAATAGGAAAAACACACGTATCTATGAGTACCTGCATTAATTCTGCTGCTGTATCGTATCAATATATCTATCATTATCTATCGTATCAATACATTCATAAATGTATTGGACGTGACTGAATCCTGACGTTTAACAGTGCAGGTACTCGAACTTTCCAAAGAAATGTGATTTTGATTTGGCTTCTGATAAAAGCTTACGCAACTTTAAAGGTTGGACAAATGGTTGATTTTTTTATTCAGAAGCTCTCAGAAAGTGCTATTTGCACTCCTTCACCAGAATATATTTTTGCTTGTGTGTTATTGAAGCGTGCTCGTCAATTCTGTCTCCTCTTTTTCTGTGGTTGTTTTGCAAACCTCATTTCTGGACAATTTCTCCACTTCTATACAACACTTCAGTAGCTGCATTTCAACACTTCAGTGTCTCATTCCGACACTTCAACACCTGCATTTCGATACTTCAACAGATCCATCACAACAGTGGAATGCGAATAGCTCAATTCAACATAAGCTGGATTGAATTGAATTTAATTGACAAGTTCGATGCTCGGTCCACATGAATTGTCATTCTCACCAGTCCATTTCCGTCCGAGTCCCACAACAGAATCGACCCATCTGGTGTGAATGGTCCAGAGATGTAGATGAACAGGGTGTCGACGCAGTACGACGCTCGACAGAGTCCGTTGATCCTGGCACGCAGTGGCGCCTTCAATGCAGGATACATCGAAGGACGCAGCTCCTTCTGAGGAGGTCTCGATGTGGAAGTCAATGTCGCTTGCGGTGAAGGACTCTCCTGCCTCTGTCCCTGCCTCACGTCCTCTATTTCGTTCTCGAGTTGGTGCTGGTCTTCGCTGACCTGTTGGGATCGTCGTCTGGAAGAGGTCACCATGTTGAGAGTGCCCAGAGCAAAATCTGGATCTAATGTTATTGTCGCATCAGTTGACGGCTGGGAGGATGACGTTATGGTGGATGTGGTGACCGACGTGGAATCGAGTAAACTTGACGTAGCGGTTTCTGGAGAACTTGCGACCAAATCTGGAGAACTTGCGACGGCTGAGAGATGTAAGGCGGGAAATAAAATGAATTAAAGTTAAAAAAATGAATTAAAACTAAAACAAAGCACACAGTTTGCAGTCTTATAGAACAGATGGAGGCCAACAACTATGCAGCTCCTTGCGAGTTGGGGGCGTTTTTTGTGTTTTGCGGATGTGGAGAATTGTGTGATTTGCGGATACGAAAAATCAGATCTGCGTGTGGAGGGCTAAATTCGCTGAAGCCGCCACATTCCAGGCACATTCTCTGACAGCCCCAAAGGATTGCGAAGTGTCTAAGATGCGCGCGAGGACAAAATGTCAGCTTTCAGTGTAGTCGTTGCAAATTTTGCGATAGAACGGACCACAAAACGGACACAGGTGTGGACATCCCCAACGGTAAACAGGGGAATTGAGATGTGGATTAAATTGTCCAACAATGAAAAAAAGCGTCACAAGACGGAGTTTTTGATTGATGTCAATGGTTCGGCGCACAGCGTTTCGCAACACATTGGAGCAATTATTCGCGTGTGATGCGCCATTCAAGTCAGCCTCGGCCACAGTCAGTGCCAGATTTGGGTGCATTATCATTTGCAACAATGCAGGAGTCGGATGCATGAAATATCGTGCATGTAGAAATGAAACTTTCGCTCCAAAAATATTTCCACGCCAACACGCTTGTTGTTTGTGTGGTTGAGATGTATGTCTGGACGTCTGGGATTTTCGGAATAGTTTTGGGAAACATGGTGGGATCACTGGGATCTGTGAGTTGCAGAAACAAGAATTTACCTGTGATGTTGCTGCTGTTGTGATTATTGCTGTGCGTCTGTAAATGGATTTGAATGACATCCGGTTCACCCTGCTGCTCTGGTGATGACGTCACGTCGAGTTGATCCTGATGGTATCCGTTGGCGAAGAACGATCTTATGTTTTCGTCGGGAAACCCGAATCTGAGCAACGTTTCCCGGACCTGGCGCAGCTCGTCTAGATCGCGTCGTCTGCTCATCTCGACGTTCCAACCGCCGTTCAGGATCACTGCGTGGTCGCACGATTGGAAAAGACGGCACAACGGTGCTTGGACACCCGGGATGCTACAGTGTGGACTGCAAATAAAGTTATAGCAGGATAATGCATGCGGTATGTTACTGATTGGGACGTTTACTCTAATGCAACTGCAACGGCTGCAACGTCCCTTTCCTCTTCTCTTGAACCCTTGAAGGGGTCAGATCACAGCGTTTGCACACGAAAACGTTCTTTCACAGAGTTGTTAACGCATTTTTATCAAATATAGGCCTCTGCTGACCACCAATGTTTGACCGGTCAAAGCTATGCGGGCGAAAACGTTTGGTAAAAGTTTACAAAAAAAGCAGCTACATTTGGTGTTCCCAATTTCCGGGTCGTGATTTATGTTTGATACCTTTCCTTTTTTCTGAATTAAAGCTTAACAAACCTAACCAACCTAAACCCCTGTATCAGATTTGTTTTCAACCTTGAACCTGCTGGTAGGGGTTCGCCTGTTGCTTGTTGTCAATCTACTGCTTGCTATCCGTCTGGGCCTGGAAAATGCCCCAAAGTTCGAGTCCACATGTAGCGAAAGTTCAACCAAACTTTAGTGGCAATGGAGGATCAACGTTCGTATTTCTCATTGCAACTCACCCTCGGCTGAAACTCAACATGTCCAATTCAACAGACAGATGCATATTTCGCAACAATGGAAAAGGAATCAGCGTTATAAATAGAAAGTAAATTTTCCCAACACAAATCTATCCATTGAATTGACTATTGAGTTGAACCATAGAGGGTTGCAATGGGGAATACGGCCGCAAGTCAACTCAGCTCTCTTCCAATCTTGACCAAAACACGTGTGTACTGTCAAGATGCAATTCTTGCACCTTTGCGCAAAACTTCATCCGCGATCAGGCCCGTTTCAGAACTCTCGCTGCGCACAAGTCGCCCATGAACCCTCCCTTCTGGCAGGGTTCCAAAAGGGTTTCCCATCTTGTGATGTGAGATGCGCCACTTGTGTAGATTGTGGCAGACCAGTTATGGGCTGCGTGCGGTTTGCCCTAACCTGTTCGTATCTCGGAAGTCGCAGAGTAACTTGGACGTTTCATTGTCGGGTCGCAATTCGGGACAATCGGCGAATCCAGGTATTGATCGACAACGAAGGAGTTGCTCCGACTGCTGATGAGGCAACCCTTGCACCTGAAATTACGATCAGATAAGGCGGTTGACCGAAGGGAGCAAATGCATGAAATAAACGTCAAACGTGTAGGCAAATGCATGAAATAAACGTTAAAAAGGCGATGCATGAAACAAACGTTAAAGTCAAAAGAAGGCGATGCATCACATAAAAGTTAAACGAAGGCGATGCATAACGTGAAACGTAGGTGAATGCATGAAATAAGCGTTAAAACGCATGGCAGCATGGAACAAACATCAGACGAAGAGGCACATGCATGAATCGTCAGACGTGCAGGTAAATGCATGAATTAATAAACGTCAAATGTATGATGTATGATGACGTATGATGATGTATATGTATAATATGATGATGAATGACGTCAAATGAAATGACGTCGAATGTATAGGCAACTGCATGAAATAACAGCGTTAAACGGAGGCAAATGCATGAAAATGGCAATAAACCCTTGAATCTTTCCTGCTTGTCACGCGGAAAACACGTTAAAAGCAGGGGTTCATTCAGCGGGGAGGAGCAGTCGACCCTCATTCCATGGGAAAATAATCGTTTTTGCAAATTTATTTATGGAGAAACCAAATTTTATGCCGACTGTTTACGAAAATTTCGAATTTTCTTTGGCTTTTTGAGAACTTCATTCCCCGACCCCCAGCCAGAGGGACCGAGTTGCACCAGGTCACGGCGGTGGCAGAGTTTGGAGTCTTTGACTGATCTCCGCCAAGAAGAAAAAAAAAGACAAAGAAACGAATAAAAAAGAGGATAATAAACTCGAAAAGGAGCCAAATCTTTGGCATGACCACTCAGGGAAAGTCTGAGTAGTCAATGTCAAAAGCTGCAATTTGACACCGCTGGGGTAGTGTGTGTTGCATACGCCATAATTTTTGCAGGCGAACTGTGTGAACCCGGGAACAAATCCCAGAGCATTCGTGAGCTACATTTCCCGCCGAAACTAATCGAACATGTGGGAGTTCATTACTAACTCACGCACCATTTGAACTAATGGCAACATGCGTCGCAAAACAGCATGACATTCGTGCAAGGCGTGAAACTCCATCAAGTCCAGCTGAAATTGCACGGCAGCACCTGTCGGCATTAGCCTGACCTTTGGCATTTCTCCCGTGTTTGGAGAGCTTTGACGGCCCGTGTAGGCCGATTTGTCAGACCTTGACCTACCTGGACCAGTGGAATGAAGTTGATTTGACATCTCTTTGCCAGGTGATGTCTTCGTCTGCTGGTTCGTCTTTCAAACATGTTTCGGCAGCGTCGCTTCAGTGCAAGTGTCAAGCATTCGCCAGTTTCGTCTGAAAGAAATAAAAAAGAAAGTAAGGGTTAAACGCAATAAACGGGGGGCTATCGAATTCGTTGGGGACATTCGACTTCAGAAGAAAGTCTGTCAGCACCTGAACGGGGACAATCGAATTCGGATCATTGCACGGGACAATCCAATTCGCAATCAATCTGCAGAGCACAGTCAACTCTCTCCGGGATGCTTTAGTTAAGAAGTGAGTACGCATTTGGGACCTTTTCCATCCAACTCCGTGTTAGTCCCGACCCTCCAAAAACGGGTAAAAAGCGCTAGAAACAATGGAAAAAGGAAGGTTAGGTCAGGTTAGGTTTGGTTAGGGTATAGGTTTGGCAAGTTAGACAGGTTAGGTTTGGTTTGATTAGCTTTATTTTTCACTTTTTCGAGACGCGCAAAATCGGGATATGCCCAAACGCGTACCCATTTCTTAAATTCGCCTCCGGTGAAATGGAGGTGAAATTGATTGCGAATCGGATTGTCCCCTCCAGTGTAATTATCCGAATTCGATTGTCCCCGTTCAGGTGCTGACAGACTTTCTTCTGAAGTCGATTGTCCCGAACGAATTCGATGGTGGCATCCTTCAAGTTGAGCAAAAGCAATATGCGGACAGTGGCTGTAGATGTCGGGTTGTTTTGGAAATTTTGGTCAACTTCTGGTCATTTTTTACAAACAAGTCGCAAACAGCGCTTGTAAAATTAGCTCACTGAAATGGCCATAATATATGTAGAGAATTGGTATTTTGGAACTTTTATTTTCCCTTTTTGTTTTTCAATTTGAGCAAAGTTTTTGCTTTTACCCCGTACATCTCCAGAAAATTGCCATTCCTGAGACAAATTACCATCTTTGTCACATCGGCCACGGCGAAAATGGGATATGTTCTCAGAAATTTAAACAAGCATCAACAAACCGTAAAAAACATGCATATATTTCCCTTGTCCTGCCGATTCTTGAGTACGGCTGCGCGGTTTGGAACCCCAGCAAAATGTGTGAAATTAAAGCTTTGGAAAATGTCCAAAGGAGGGCAGCCCGAGCAATTACTGGCAAATATGACAGATTTCCGAGGGTAACCTCCATTCTAAACGAGTTAAATCTACCCACCCTACACAGTCGGCGCCAATCTCATTGTTTAAATTTGCTTAGAGATATTGTCATTGGCAATGTTGAATTTTCTCTGCCATCTGTGTATGGGATCAAAACAACACAGAGGCGTACTGACAATGGCATGACTTTGTACATGCCGATTTGAAGGCGAAATGTGCTTCAAAATTCTTTTTTTCCCCAGACAATCTTGTCATGGAACAGTACCTACCAAGTCCCCGTT
>JASGXE010005276.1:0-24309 GCA_030068105.1 Sinentomon sp. SZTP_YWyxl
GGATTCGGAAGATGAGTGTGTCCACAACAGAGGACTGAAACTGCATGACGAGAGACGGAGCTCTCATTGTAAACTTGGCCAGGAAGTGGAAAAGGCCAAAACCAGAGATTGGATTCGATGAGTATGGTGTCACCAGAGGACGGAAACTGCAAAAGGAGAGACGGAGCTCTCATTGTAAACTTGGCCAGGAAGTGGAAAAGGCCAAAACCAGAGATTGGATTCGGAAGATGAGTGTGTCCACAACAGAGGACTGAATCTGCATGAAGAGAGACGGAGCTCTCATTGAGAACTTGGCCAGGAATTGGAAATAGGCCAAAACCAGAGATTGGATTCGGAAGATGAGTGTGTCCACAACAGAGGACTGAAACTGCATGAAGAGAGACGGAGCTCTCATTGAGAACTTGGCCAGGAATTGGAAATAGGCCAAAACCAGATATTGGATTCGGAAGATGAGTGTGTCCACAACAGAGGACTGAAACTGCATGAAGAGAGACGGAGCTCTCATTGTGAACTTGGCCAGGAATTGGAAAAAGGCCAAAACCAGAGAAATTGAATTCGGAAGATGAGCATGGCCTCAACAGAGGACTGAAACTGCATGAAGAGAGACGGAGCTCTCATTGTGAACTTGGCCAGGAATTGGAAAAAGGCCAAAACCAGATATTGGATTCGGAAGATGAGTGTGTCCACAGCAGAGGTCTGAAACTGGTCGGATGCCAAAAGCCCTTTTCGATGGATTTAAGGGCAGCTTCAAATTGCATGTCAAAGATCCGTTACTGAAATCGATCAATGCGATAGAAAACAGAGAAATGTTGGATATCCGAAGCCTCCACCGATAAAAGGGTGGCTTCAAATTGCACGACAAAGATTCGTACTTAAAAAAAAAGCAATACGACAGAAAACAGAGAAATGTCAATGCCCGAGCTGGTCAAGCCATTCCTTTCTCGTTCAATGCTTCAGTGGATATTTTCGGCACTGTTCGCGACTTCGGAATGACACTTGCAATGACAGGAGAAAGTTCTTGCGAAATAAGGATTTGTGGCAACAGCTTCTGAAACTGCTTTCCACAATGCGAAGGCTCCTGATCACTGATGACTTCGTCTTCTGCAATCTGAAGGCTATTTTGCTGTAGTGACCTTGTGCGACGACTGATTAGCACACCTGAAATAAGTTTGTGACAAGGTCCAATTTTTATCTCGAGCTCAGTGACCACTAAACACACTTCCAAATTAATGTCATCTGAGATACACTTGGTCATTTCAGTCACTTTTTAATTCAACATGCTGACACATTATACCTGCAGTGCTGTTGCGAAGTGGCTTGTATGTTGACGTTTTGGTGAATGCTTTCTCTGCTTTTTACTCTGTTTTGTATTCATAAAGAGCAGAATGACCTACTCCCTCTCCCTTCTCTCTCGCTCTTCCTCTGCCTCTTCCTCTCCCTCCCACTCTCTCGCACTCTCTCTCTCTCTCTCATGCGAAATCTTCAGCCACAACGATGGAAAGTAGCATTGGTCATTGGTCTTACACTGCAAAAAAAAAACAGATTCCTTTAGGATTTGAATAACATGCAACAACTGAAAATCGATTCTGTCCACACAAGAATCAGTTACCCATTTTCAGGGCATGTAAACACTTCACTCAATGTAAAAATCAGAATGGCAATGACAGTGATTTAGTAAAAGATGCAGCCCATGGGGAAACACTGCATTCCGTTTGCCAATTCAACGCTGTGGAAAAGTTACATTGAATGCATCAATCACTGGGGAAAATTGATGTTCAGTTCGACTTTTCAGGTTTTCATTTACTGTGTGAGTTGCATGTTTCGTTTTCTTCCCGTTGTTTTTTCTCGTCCCTTTTTTCGTGGATGGTCATGGTCCACGATTTTCCAGACAACCAAACCAAAGTCGTTTTGAAAGGTCTATTTCTCAATCTTTCAGGGCCAGGGGGTTGGGTTCGCAGTTCGAACTTCTGTTCCTGGTCGGGCATGTCTATCAATGATATCTGCTTTAATTCTGTGACATGTGCCCATCTGTCAAGATGATTTTTGAATCACACAGTACACGCAGTGTAAAGCATTGCTTGGGGTAGAAAAATGTATGCAGCCACTCAAACATCGTTCGGCCAATTTACGTTCATCAGACAGAAAATTGGGCAGCAGGATAACGATAATGCACTGTGATGAATCCATTTTTAAAATTTAGAAACAAAAAGAAAAGTCAATCCATAATAGGAAAAAAATTCCAGTGACATTTTTCTGGTTGCATTTGTGACGATTTAGGAAGGGCTCAGAAAGAACGCTAATCAGTCAAAATCTGACCCTTTTGCTGAGAAAGAAAGAGAGCAGTCTCTCATGTTGGTGCCATTGATTTCCACCATCCGATTCTATCTGGACAATGAAGAGCTGAATGAGTGTGTCAGCAGAGGCTTTCCTGACAGCCCACCGACACCAGCGAATAAAATATCATCGTGTCAGTAAATACAAGTGAGTGCCGCAAGTTTCCCGTCATATCGACCGTCATGTTTTGTCCATTCTGCCATCCCGTAGTGATGCATCAAGCATCGTGACTGTATGTTTGGAGTCGGAATGTTGAGAAGCCGTCTCTGTCGGCCACCTCCTCCGAGTTTTAGGCTGTGTTTCCATTGGCGTTTTGTTGTCGCGGCGTGTCGTCGCGACTGGCGTTTTGCAGTTTTTTAAAACCGGCGACTTGCGACCGACTCGGGAGTGGTGACTATTTGATTATGCTGCTACTACACGCAAATTCCAAAGTTGGTGCTGCAGGCAACAATTGGTGACATCGGTACACGCATATTTCAGACAGTTGGTGCCAGCGAGTTGGCTGTTCCGAACGTTCGGTGCTTTGTCCAGTCATGGCACCAAATGTGGAGCAAGTGATTTTGCTGTGGGATCTGTTGAGACGACGCCGGAAAACGCCGTATCGGTTTTGGACACATCCACCCACTGTTGCATCAAGGCCCCAGGAAGGGAATTTTTCAACCTGTTTCCGGCACTCAGGGGAGATCCCTCGAACTTTTTCAATTTTTTTCAATTTCTTCCGAATGTCCGTGGGATCATTCGAAGCACTGCTTCAACTGCAATTCGAAACAAACCAAAGAAGCTTGTTCTCGTCAAACAACACCAAACAACAGAAAACAATAACAGGCAAAGCAGCCACGCATGCATGTCTGTGCAAACGAACCGCGCTGGTGAGACAAAAATGAGTGGATGCGTGTATGGACGGCACGAGATCAGCGCGTTTCGACGCCTGTGGAAACAGCTTCCGACGATTCCCATTCACGTCAATGCATTGCTGCTGCACCTCGACGACAAACAACACGCCACACGCGGCGTGTCGTCGAGGGTGACTGGCGTGACAAGGCGACTCTCGACGACAGAAAAAACGCCGCTGCAGAAAAACGCCCGTGGAAACAGCCTCATTGAAAAAGCATTGCCTCGACGACACGCCGCGACACGCCGCGACACAAAAAACGCCCGTGTAAACACTGCCTTATGGTGGTCTCGAATAAATAAAATAAATAAACGAGAATTAACCACTGGTGGTTGGTGTGCCTCATGCCAACGTCATATTGCTCCCAAAACCACCATTTTGAGAACGAACACCAACCAAATAACATCCTGCTTTCACTCTGGCTGATGAGCATAAACGGGAGGACGACCACCTTGCCTAACTGAGCTTCAATTTCACAGCCACGGTGCGACAAAACACGCAAACCCTGTTCGTCCATATGACGGGAGACTTGTGGCGCATACGATATATCAGCGACGGAACAACAGGATTCAACATTGACCTGACCAGGACAAATTGTGCTGGCTCTCTCCAGCTCTCAGAGCCAGCCGACCCTGAAGCCTGCTACCCTTTTTCGCCTGGGAGGTGGAAGCCCTTAAAATAAATCAAGACCCCGAGTGGAAAGTTTTTTGTTAAAAATTTTATCTTTTTTTCTAACACACTGCCTGGTATTGATGCATGTGTCCTCTGTTTCTGGGATCCTTGTCCTGTTCTGCTCCCTTCGAAAGCCAAACTGGTCCTTTTCAAAATTTTTGGAGCTGGCTCATTTGTTTTTACAATTTAAGCTCTAACATCGACATTACGAAATCAAACTTTTCCCCTGGATTCACTCTGTGAAACGAATGACACAAAGCTATTTAAGAACAGAACTTTCTCTTATGGCTAGGAAAACTCTCAGTTTCCAGGAAGACTTTTCCCACATGGAAAATTTATGGAAGGTTATCTTTCTGCCGCTTTGCTGCATGAAATGCTGGTTGCCTCCCATAGCGGGCATGATAAGAAGATGGCTCGACCAGTTTTGCTGTCCTCTCCAAGCCAATTGCCACCAAGCGCACCATTCCAATTGGAACTCCAACCAACAGCCAACTCCTGTTCGAACTCCTGTCGCTGCTCAAAGCGAGCTCCCGTATTTTTCCATTCCAACGAGAGATATCCAAAACCTGCTTTGTAACGCATGCATGTGATTAATTCTTCGGCTGAAATAATCTTGCCTTTTTTCTATGCTTTTTTCCTTTTTGCCTTTTTGTCACATTTATATCCAATGATTAACATAAATGCTGTCAAATACAACTCCATTGTCAAAATTTCCTGATGATTTTTGTTCATTTGCCTACTCTGAAAAAGTGAGAGAACAAAATCAGAACTTCGATTTAAGATTCGTAGCATCAAATGCATTCGAAAATGGTAAGATCATTAGATTAATTCAACCACACGAAAAGGTAGAAAGATCGTGCTGCTGGCAGCGTGTAGAATATTGTGTTGTGGGTTCGTGCACCTTGGAGGCAAAACGGCTGGCCAAACGGCTGACTCATTCTGCAAATGGCAAGGCAAACAAAATTGAGATGGGCTCGAACCAGGTTTCAGGACCTTTCGAGTGTTAAGTGTTGACCATTTTAAGTCCTCGGGGACGAAAATGGGCACAGCATAATCTTGAGGACATCGTCGGAGCCCATGGATCGCATTTCATAGCCATAACTCATAGCTTTTTACTCGTATGTTCATGGTTTGAAAGTGGAAACCTGTGAAACGTAACTTTCGTATCTTAGTTGATTCGAAAAAAACGCATGGGCCTTTCATTCCGCAAGAGTAAATCTGACTACCTTAAAAGGGTATTCGGTGCCCTTTGGGGGGCCCATCTGGGGGTTTGGGGGTTTACCCCGGCTTCCACTATCCCGTTTCATTACAATTACGGGGTGTTCCGGTGGTTTGGGGGTTTGCCCCGCTTCCCACCGTCGCGTGACCGGCCGACCCGACATTCTTCCACCTCAACGCGTCCCCTCGCGAGCCCGACTGCCCACATCCCTCCCACGCAGCCGCACCGCTTTCGGTCAGCAATGAATTCCGGGTGGTTTTGTGGACCGGCGTGCGGGTGTTTTCGCCCCATCTTCCGGAATTTTCTGTGCGACAGAAGTGGAGAATATACACGGCCTGATGACGAAGGCACATCCAGTTCCTTCTTCTTCCGTGGTGGTCAACTACATGAAGGCGGTCCAGATTCAAATTTTCCCAAAGCAACCACAATTTGGGCTTTTCTGAATTTTGGGGGTCACTGCATGGCAGTGGAGGCTCGTAGCGTATTCGTTACTGAACATTTTATATTTCGCTTGCTCCTTAGAACTTGTCCTGGAAATTTGACAGTCTTACTGTGAACTTTTACTTCCCCATTAATACCCCAAATGGGGTCATTTTGGGGACTTCAGAGGGGCATAACACGGAAATGGGAGCCCGGGGCAATTTTTATTGATTGATTTCGATTGGTTTTTGCCATCAAGGACATCTATACGAATTTTAACGAAATATTGTTGGGACACCCTGTATTTTCTTGATCACAAATCATCTTCAACCACCCAACTCCTTTCCCGTTATGAGTAATAACTTCTCTCATTTATTTTGAATTGCTTTCTATGCCTCCCTCGCTGCAAAATATCTCTTCATTCAACATTTTCACGATTTATGTCATCAGTGTAATTACGGTTGGTAACAATAAATTATAATTTAATTTCTCTTGGCTAAAACAATTAATTTGTCATGAGTTATCATTGTGCTTGATCACAACAGTCGTTTCGAAACCAGACTTTCACTTGCCACGGACAAAATGGCCGTCCAATTCCAACCTAAAATTCAATAACCACTGACCTTCCTTTTTTGAGGTTTGGAAGGTCTTTCATCTAAATATGACTTCTATTATGCGGAATACCCCAAGTGGTGTTCTGTTTTATGAATGCAACAAAATTAAACCGCAATGGAGAAAATTCACAAACAGATAATTCATTATCGTAATACAGATAATTCATTATCATTATACACTGTATCGGCCGTGATAACTAACCACATTAACCGATTTAACTAGTGCAACCGTTACTAGATTGCCAGAGTGATTGTTCTAAATTTGCTTCTTAATTGGGATCAACAAGGTTGCCACATAAATCGGCTACAAAGTTCCCGGTGTTCACATATGTATTATTTTTATCTGTCCAGGATTACATATTTCATTTTGACTGATGGGTTCTCTATTTATTACATATCTGATAGCGACTTGGGGGTTCAGGACTAGGTATATATGTAATTTTGACTGGGAGGGACACTCGTCCAGCATATGTGACAATGAGTTGGGGGTTCAGGATTACAAATTTGATTTTGACTGGGAGGTTCACAAAAGTACATGTGTTAACATGAGTAGGGTTTCAGGATTTTTATTTAATTTTGATTGGGGATCTACATTGCATCTTTTCTACTGCCTGGGAGTTCTGGTTACATATCATTTGATGTGAGAACTTGCATCTGGCTTATAATGCATGGTAGGGCGCCAGTGGGTGAGTGTGGGTCAAATGGGCGGGGCTTGTGACGTACATCCAGTTTCAACAGCAAGCTCCTCCCACTCCTGCCAATCAGCTGCATATAAAAGCCAGAGGCAGAATCAAAACTACAATCAGTTCAGAAGATTGAATTGTGCGCTCCACAACACTTTCTGAGGTGCTATCCATTGGAACTTGTGCCTCAGCCCAACCTTTCCACAGCACAGCGATTGATTGAACTTAATTTGATTTCCAAAAAAAAGATACAAAGATTTTGAATCATGCCAAAAATGAGTTCCTGAGAAAAAACTGCTTGGAAAACATGTGCTGTACATATGATTTGGACAACATGAAGGAAAACGGAGAGTGAAAAAATGGGCAACCGGTTTGCGAGCCGGTATCTGGTTGACAACCGGTCTAGATCCAGATCCAATATCCAACCGGTTCCAACAGGTTTCAGGACAATACATTAAATTTTGTCGGGGGGTTCACTTTTTCACTTGTAAGAATGACTGGGTTTCAGGATTACATATTTAATTTTGACTGGGGGATTCACCATTACAAATGTGGTTGTGAAGGGGGATTCACTGTTACACACACCTTATCAAAAGTCTTCGAACATAGGGTTCATTATTAATTCAGGCGCCAGTTAGAATCAATGGCAGCATGCGCCGCAAAACATCATGACACTGGTGAGAGGTGTGACGTTGCACCATGCACTTTTGAAATTAGATGGCCCCTGTATTAACTAGTACTTTAAAATATCGCCTATCTTCGTGGACTTTTGATAAGCTCCATAGGGATATAGGGGATTCATTATTACATGGCGCAAAATCGCGTCAGAATGAAAGGCGGTTCATTCTGATGCGGAATCTAAATTACATGCAACACCGGCTGGACATAGCGAGCTCCTTCTGAAAGGCGTGGTCTTCTGTTACGTTTCCGCTGACGCACATGACACCTGATATATGTGAAATATGTATTCTCTGTATGCATGGATACCAATAGGTACTCCACGCATGTGGATGGATAGATGGTTCAAGGTTGAGAAGTAATCATCTACACAGAGGTTCCCAAAACTGTCGACCCCAGAAAAATGCATTGCAGTTTTGAAGCAACTCTGGAAGCTTGGCGCGGAGTTTGTTCCAATTCTTGTGGATAACACCTGCAGCATAAGGCGGCCTGCCCAATCTGAACTTGAAATCTGCAGAAATAGGGGCTACAAGAGAAGATAAAAAACTAGCAAATAGCAATGGTTGTCAAGTGACTTTGGGAAATTTTGTACAAAAATGCAAAGATCACTTCACGAAAATTTATTAGACAAATAGGTAGGACAAATAGAAGAATAGGCTAAGTAGGAACTTAATTTACCTACCCAGAAAGAAATTAGTAGTTGATAGGCTGAAACGATCCGTCTAAAGGCCTGCTTCACCATCGTGTAGCTTTCGAGCGAGCATGGCTTTGTTGTGCGACTGGCATATTTCGAAGAAATTCTGAATGCGTATTTGCGAATTGTTTGCAAAACAACATGGTCGAATAGGCTACTTTAACTTTCAATAACGTGAGGCGCAAAGGGACTCAGCCAACATCATATTAGCAGAATCGTTTTGTGTGCCGATAAGGTGTCTTTTTTGTGTATCTTAAACCCATCACAAAATAGTTTGTACTCGTGAATTGTGAGTTTGCCTCTGGGATCGAGATGTCCAGGATATTGAAGCTTAGTGCAGCCAATTTAGGATTGGTACGATCTTCACTAATATACCATAAAAGTCTCACACCTGATAATATTTTAATTTCTCTGTTGTTTTAACCTTTTGACTGTGTAGTTAATTTTGGAACAATTTTATAATTTCTGTTCGGCTAGCATTTGTGGCAAGTTCTTTCCAATCTTGTAATTTTGAAATTTCAGCCTTTATTTTGTTGACTGAAACAAAAATTTTAAGCTTTGCACCACGTGCTGAAACGAATTGACTGAAGGAAGTTTAAGGGTGCAAAATCCTTGGTGGCTTGTATAGTAGCCAGTAACAGACAAAGGGTTAAAGACGAAAAAATCTTCTTGAAAAATTCAGCTGATATAAACGTGTTAACCCAGGCCCACACAGTGCGAAAACTATCTCGACTTTGAATGCATTTCTCTTTGCACGCGAATGGGCTTCTCTTCTAGACCTAGATAGTTGGTGTCCACGATTAAGCTTTTGTTGAAGCGAAATTCTAAAGTAAAAAAAAAATTGCTTGCTATTGAGCTGCTTCGTTCTTTTGCACGACAGTCCAGTCTAAATCAGGTGAAAGAATCCAACCAACGACACCCCTAACAACAACTTTCGCACGAACTCCACATACCGGCATGCAGGTAGAAATTGTTGATCTCAAACGAATGGTGCCTCGACAGAGAATCAGCGCAAAATGTCAATTTCATGATGTAAGTAGTCTTTAAAAGCATCACCCACGATGGTAGCGCGCCAGTAGCACACAGCGCAAAAAGGATCAGAAAAATTTGTGCATAACAACGACAATTGAAATAACAAAAACACAAAGTGCCAAATAATAATATTCGTTAACTATATGGAGGATTTCCGCACGCATAAGAGCTGAGAACGTCGAAAACACATTTTCTGCGCTTGCTAGGGATTTCTGCTCATCGTGAGCAAGGGTCAACAAACTGGACGCGGCTTATCCATTCGTAACTTTGTTTCCTCTGCAGGCTCTTCGCAGATATCCTTTTTAACAAATACAAGTTGTTAAAAATGAAATTTGCGAAAGTGCCTCCTTGAAATCTCCTTTCTCTAAATAGGCATTGTGAGAAAACTTAAAACAGCACTGGCTATATGACGGTGAATTCAGTGACAAGAAAGTTTTTCGCAGGACAAAATTGTCAAAGGCATACCTTACACACATAAAAACCACCTCATGGATGTTTTGTAATGTTAAATCCGAACCTCGTTACATAGATGCCACCTACAAGGATCGTCATGAGTGTCGCGTCAACCATCAGTCGGATAAAGTGGAGAGCGTCCTGTCTCATTTTTCTAACGTTCATCTGCGTAGGAGAACCCGCCCCCCGCAAACATAGTTTAGTATATAAAATTGCAAGGGAAAAATTGAAGGATTCCATCAGTGGCCAGCACGTGAAGAATATCTACAAGGTCAGCCGGGAACCAATTTCCAACATCGATGTTGGCGATAACTCAGGGGTGACGAAAATCTCCTGGAGCTCCCTTCCACGTCCTGATTCAGAATTTATCACTCTCGACGAAGCGGGGAAGAAGGTCTGGATCAATGGAGTTGTCACGTCCGTTGCCGGTAAACTTTCAGATAGCAATGTCAGACAACAGTTGATGAACAAGTTAGAATTAGATCTGGAGGGTGTCACTGATAAGCTAGATGAAATGATAAATTCTGATGGAGAGGCAGAGCAAGGTACGGATAGCAGTTTTACACTTGATGTGTCCGTCGCTGACAATATCGGACAATTGCCAACGCCACCTGGTGTCAGCTCTGATATTCCTGGAGACATTCTGGAACTAACTTGTTACCGGCCGGAAGAGGGTCATGCCAGCAACTTCGACACGAAGCCTTTACCAACTGAGCCACCCCCAGAATCAGGTGAGAAATTGTGTAAAGATATGCGTGTATACTTAAAAATTGTTTTGTATTGGTGTGCATAACGTCTTCTTTGACGCGTGTGACGTTGCTTTGGTGCCCACTTTGTAAGAGTGAATTGCAACTTCACTTTGCTCTGGGGTGAGTAAACGTTGTCTGCATATATCTGCAATTACAGATGCTAGTAGATGTTTTCACTTCCTGCATTGTTGTAACATGTACAACAATGTTTCAATTCTTTGTTCAACGGCATTGTTGTAACATACTCGTAAAATTCCTTTAAAAAAGAAAATAATCTGATTAGCATATACCCACGCCATCTCTTTGATTGCAGGAAAGCAAGCATTGTTGTGGTGCTGGTTCCGAACAACTGAATATCTAACATCTTCCATCAGTTGCAAAATTTCCTATACCCATCAGAACCTTAAAAACTGCGGCCCCGACAACGCGAACTATAGAACGTCAAAGAAAAACTCACTTCTATTGCTATAGAACCCAGCATGAGAAATAGCCTGCTTCAAATGAAGTATCTTTGACCAAAGGATACAGATTGCTTTGTTCAATATGCATGACATCAATCATTTAATTGTTCCACGATTTTTAGGTAAAACTGGTAAAAGGAAGAACAACCCTAATGCTGATAAAGGTATGTTTTTTACCCACCACATTTTCCTTAGATATCGTCCAAATTTGTCTGTATGTTTTAAGTTTTTGAAGTACTTTAATGTATCTGCAGTCCCTCATGGAATTGATCTAGACCCCCTTCTTTATTCTTTCCCTTTAAGGTAAGATCGCATCCTTAAGGACACACAAAAATGCTGGGCACGTGGCCGCCTGGTAATCACAAAATAATTTGATTTTTGGGTTTTGCAGAATTTGGTAGATGAAATCTTTCGGCAGCTTTCGGTGAAAACAAATCTCAAAACTCCAACGTGAAGCCCCTTAGAAATCCAACAGAATGTGCATGCTTAAAAATTGGAAAATATCCTTCTGAGAAGTCATCCTGAAGTTCCAAATCCTCAAATTCGATAACCGAATATTCGCACTCCAAGTCCAAAAACTAAATTTTTGCTCATCTCGAACCTCAAACGACCAGTCAGCATGGCAAGCGAATTGCCAGCCACTGATCCCTTCTTTGTTCAACGTCTAATCAAACTTTTTATCGTCAGATCTGCATTCAATTCGTCAACACCAAGGCAACAATGTGTGTCTCAATCACTCAAGACCCTGTCTCCAATCGGCAATGACCTACCGCTCACTCCTTGCTAACGTAAACATCACCTTTTGTTTGCAAAACAAAACTGATCTTCATTCATTATAATCGTCTTCATAAAGAATGGGAATCGTGAAAAGTTGGGGGACGATGCAAGAGTTGCGAGAGGCCCCTCGTGTCTTCTGCATCCTAAAAAATCGTGGCCTTCACAAGCTTCACTGCTCAGAGGGAAAACCTCAGAGTTTTTTCTTCTGAGTTTCAAAGATTTCCTTGTGGAATCAAGAATTCAAATCGTAACCATTTTAGCGAAATTCTCGCGTCAGAAGAACAATGCGTAAAATTCCAATGTCGGTGACGCTTAATAGGCAAAATATTTTTAAATACTTGCACAGTCATTAATGACTCACCAAATGAATACCATGAACTCCATCTTGATTCACTGATGTTCCGGGTCTGTGTGTTTTAGCTGCATACGCATCTTCATCTAAAACACAATCAGTGGCTCTTTTGATCCTCTTTGCTTCCTTGTCATTTACCGTATGTGCAAATAGGATATGAAAAACCGCAATTTGTTATGATTGATATGGTCTTTTTTAGTTATGGCCATCAGTGTGTTTTTCATCAATATGTTTTGATTGTTTTGTTTGTTTTTGTCTTCGCGCAAATTTACAGCATTGTACTCTTAGCAAGTTGGAAATTTTGTCATTTTGTCAAGTTTGAAGTGTATTTATTATCAATTTGAAACTCATTAACGACAGCTAATTTTTTTTTTTCAAATTAAAATGAAAAATATTTTATGAAATAAAAAATTATGAAAACAAAAAATGACATGATTTGTTTTTTTAAATTAAACTGAAATAAACCTGAGATTGTACAGACTGTCCCATGATTAGGCCTTGCATAGATCATTTCATTGGAAAGCTCCTCATCTGTCAGCCCTTTCACTGTTGTTTGCTTGCTCTTCATTTATTGCTGTAATGGCTGAGCGATTTCATCATCATGCAACGACGACTTTTCGTGTTTCATCGCGTACCCAAAAGCTACCATTAATAGACACGTTTATAATTGTTATATGAATTATGAAACGGAAGGCGACTGACAGCACAGCCATTGCCAACAGAATCAGCAACGACAAAAAGCCCATTCCACACATCCATGCTCCCGTTCGCGAATTTAAGAAATGAGTACGCGTTTGGGCCTATCCCGATTTTGCGCGTATCGAAAAAGTGAAAAATAAAGCTAATCTAACCAAACCTAACCTGTCTAACTTGCCTGACCTACTCTAACCAAACCTAACCTGACCTAACCTAACCTTTTTCCATTGTTTCTAGCGTTTTTACCCGTTTTTGGACTGTCGGAACTATAACACGGAGTTAGATGGAAAAGGGCCCAAAACGAATTTCTTAAATAAGCCTCCCGTCCCTATCAGAGAAAAAGTACGCAGACAAGTTCGCCATGGAAATCGTTTATTTCCAACAGAATCGACGACAAAAGAACCCATTCCACACAACCATGCTCTCGCTCCCATCAGAGAAAAATCACGCAAACTAGATCGCAATGAAAGATCGCTATAGAAATCTTTTATTGCCACCAGAATCGGCAACGACAAAAGAACCAATTCCACAGATCAATGCTCCCGCTCCCATCAGAGAAAAACCACGCAGACTAGATCGCTATGGAAGATCGCGAAATCTTTTATTGACACCAGAATCGGCGACGACAAAAAGCCATTCCACACATCCATGCGCCCGTTCCCATCAGAGAAAAACCACGCAGACTAGGTCGCTATGGAAATCGTTCTTTGCCACCAGAATCGGCAACGACAGAAGAACCCATACCACACATCCATGCTCCCGTTCACATCAGAGAGAAAGCACGCATAGGCCCACTAAGTCGCATGGAAGCTCGCTATGGAAATCTTTTATTGCCACCGGAATAAGAAACGACAAAAAGCCTATTCCACACATCCATGCTCCCGTTCCTCGGCTCGTTATATTTCCAAGCTCACTATGGAAATCTTTTACTCGTACTGCCACCAGAATCGTCGACAAAAGAAACCATTTCGACGCTACCATGCTCCCGTTCCCATCAGAGATACAGCACGTAGGCGAGATCGCTATGGAAGGTCGCTATAGAGATCTTTTATTGCCACCAGAATCGGCAACGACAAAAGAACCCATTCCACAGATCCATGCTCCCGTTCCCATCAGAGAAAAAGCACGCAGGCCAGATCGCAATGGAAGAACGCTATGGAAATTTTATTCGATCATTCTTTCAAGAGGCCGTGTTGTAAGAACGCCATTTTGGGCGAGCAGATTTGGACCGCAAAACAGAAATGGAGTGCACGGAGTGTTTCAAATCGACCGTGATTCAAATCTTGTGGCAGCAATTTCATTTTCTAAGATAAGTCTGAGTGCTCCACTTTGTTCCGGAAGAAGCAGTGTCAGTTGGTCTTGTGCTCATCGAATTGTGATAATCATCCCGTCTTCTGTCACATCCGATAGCTTTTTATTGTACCAGGCAATGGGAATAAGATAAGAGATTTTCTTCTGCACGGAGCACCCACAATCACACCTTGAACAAATTTTTTTGCCAGAGACCTCACACCAGGCTCACACTGCTCACACTGGGACAGGGATTGAACGGACTGAAGCAGAATTTTACTGAGGTACCTAGAATTTTTCCATTTTTGCGGCGGGTTATTCCTTTCCTCCGGGTTGGGTTAGGTCAGGATATGTTATGACAGTTACAGCCTACCAGCATCCATGCCAAAACTCCATCTAAAACTCTGCGTTAGTCCATTTTACCTCACTACACCTGCCTCCATCCACTTATGCCTAAGTCCGTTAATCATATCCCAGTCCCCTCATCCTCACACTATCACCCAATCGTGCATTTGCAAAATCCATGTAATTCGAGGATAGGTTTCTGTAATGTGAATGCTTGTGTCAGAGGTTCTATGCTCTGCGATGACGCTTTTCGTGCTTAACTTGCATAGTGTACCAAAAACTTGAGATCGTTCAATGCTTGATTAAAACTGGTATAAATTCGCATGAATTTGTCCGCCGCTGGGATGCAGCATTACGGAAGAAATGTCGGTTGCAAAACATAAAATATCAAAACAATACATGAACGATTCACAAAGCAACAAATTTCGATTAACAAACATTGAAGATTTCTCAAGTCTCGTTTTGGTTGGCAATAAGTTCCATTAAATGTCGCGAATCCCTAAAATTACTCTCTGCATGTGGTGTCAACGCTTTCCACAAATATTTTCAGAAATTGCTCCCGAGTCATTGAACAAAGCTGTTCCGCGGCCACTCGCCTAATTGTGGCCATTTTTGTTCCATTCAACTTTAACAGTTGTCAACATCAATAATTTTAATTAATGACGTAGTTCAAACCCTTGGGCGCACATGGGGTACTAAGAAGGTCGGGGTGCACCCAAACTGCAGGAATCCTCCCTATAGTATGGATAAAATACATTAATTGTCGTTTCATACCGGCATTTTTGACAGGACGTCAAGTGTGACGACAATGTTGCATGTCCTGAATATGCAGACTCTTGTGGCGAGACGTCAAACCCACTGCTTGAACTTATTACGGGATATTCTCTTAAATGAGTTTCCCATGCAGTTATTCCATTAAACTCGTTCTAACTTAGGACTGATAATGGGTTGAGCTTTGTGCTACCCTTCTGCAAGCGGAATACATTGTTCAATTCCTTCTTTCCTCGTACTATCACTGAGTGGAATGCTCTTCCCGGAGACTCTCCTTTGATATCCGCCACTCTTTCCCGCATTTCTCGCGCCAGCGAACTGTAAACATCTTTTGCCCATTTTGATTTTTTCAATATCGTTTGATTAACCTTTTGGCAAGGCATGTATCCTGATGCAGCGCAAATCATCTTTGCTGTTTTAATGTAGGAAAAAAATAAATTATAATAATAATAATACCTTTTGCAGATGCGAACCCACAGCAAAAGAAGGTCAATACAGATAAGACGAATGGTTTGTCAACAAACATGCATATTAATCAAAGCTCAACCAATACGCTTTCAACAGGTAGTGGTTCAACTTGACGGCGGCAGCGTTGCTGCGGATGAGGCCGAATTTCTGCCGGAATTTAGTTCATGATGCGATCCTCTGCGAGATGGCACTCGTTTCGGTTTTTGGGCCAGCTCGGAACAATGCGAGTGTGTCGGAACGCTGTGCCATGGCTGTGCACTGGCAACGGTAACTAAAATTTCTCATGAACCAAGTGGCGGATTTTGATGTTTCTTGTTGTGGTAGAAAGCTGAAAGATAGGCGATTCCTCATGTGCATAAAAATCTCAAACTTTTCGTGAATAAAACTTCAAAATCACGGCGGCAATGAAAGTGTTGGAAGTAAAGATGCGATAAAATTTTGGGTCCCCCACATATAATTTCAACAATTGCGCGAATTTTTCCGTTGTAACATGGTTACGGTCTGTGGAAAAGTTTTAGATGAAGGTTTCAGTTATCCAAAAGCACCAAAATCATTGCATTTGGACGTCATTTGCTGCTTTTATGAAAGGCAGAACACGACCCGGCACATTCTGTTCTTCGACATTCGACCACGCGCCATTGTGACAAAGTCGCACATGCATGCTTGGTTCTGTGATTCTCCGCAAGATGGCAGTCTTGGCGTTTCTTGGGCTGTTCGAAACTGAGCGGACGCCGAGTGATGGAGTTGAATCACTACCTGTTTAAAACGTTTTGGCTCAACTCAAAGATTCAAGGCCATTTTCAGGGTTTTGTTTTATTTTTATTCGCTTGTGAAAAATAGGCAACTGCAGACTTATAAGAGTACTTGAATGTTTCTTTTCTCTTCATCAATCGAAGCTTTACACTACCCGTTTCTTCTATGCTGCATGGCAATCCCACTTCCTTCCGTTTTGCCTAGCGATTGTTCTTATCACTAATTGACATAGGCAACTCCAGTCTAATGAGGAAAATAGGGGGCGGCTACTGTTCCTATTCAACAGCAGCCTAACGACGGCCGGTGTGTACAAAGGGCAGGGACGTAATCAACGCGAGCTGATGATTCGCGCTTACTGGCAACTGCAGCCTTATAAGAGTACTTGAATGTTTCTTTTCTCTTCATCAATCGAAGCTTTACACTACCCGTTTCTTCTATGCTGCATGGCAATCCCACTTCCTTCCGTTTTGCCTAGCGATTGTTTTTATCACTAATTGACATAGGCAACGCCAGTCTAATGAGGAAAATAGGGGGCGGATACTGTTCCTATTCAACAGCAGCCTAACGACGGCCGGTGTGTACAAAGGGCAGGGACGTAATCAACGCGAGCTGATGATTCGCGCTTACTGGCAACTGCAGCCTTATAAGAGTACTTGAATGTTTCTTTTCTCTTCATCAATCGAAGCTTTACACTTCCCGTTTCTTCTATGCTGCATGGCAATCCCACTTCCTTCCGTTTTGCCTAGCGATTG
This sequence comes from Sinentomon sp. SZTP_YWyxl, assembly GCA_030068105.1. Taxonomy (NCBI): domain Eukaryota; kingdom Metazoa; phylum Arthropoda; class Protura; order Sinentomata; family Sinentomidae; genus Sinentomon; species Sinentomon sp. SZTP_YWyxl. The sequence continues at coordinate 17,106 of JASGXE010005276.1, forward strand.
TTTTTATCACTAATTGACATTGGCAACTCCAGTCTAATGAGGAAAATAGGGGGCGGCTACTGTTCCTATTCGTTAATACCGCTTAGATTTGGTTTTTGCCTGCAACAATTTTCCTTATCTGCTGTATGTACCATAGCCACACACCATATGGTGCTGGAATTTGTGATGTTTTTGTGTTCGTTGGCAATATCATGAGGTATATACATACATGGGTTTGGTGTATTTGAACCCGTAAAGTGTTTTAAAGGTGTAGTCTTACCTCAATGTTGGTGTACTCGTTCACATCGAAAAACATCCCGACAAATTTTCGTCCAATGGATAAATTAATCAGAGCGATCTTTTTCCCTCCATAAAAATAGCGTGTCCACACATTCGCGATTTTGTCGCGTTGACGCGTCGTCGCGCGCGAAAACGTTGTCCGGTGCAACGATTCACCATTTGTGAAGAACGAATACACCATGCGTAGTGTACTACACACAAGGCGATGTTTTTGCACCCGACAACTTTTTCGCGCGCGACAACGCGACAAAATCGCGAATGTGTGGACACACGATATGAGATGATGAAACACGTGAATCTCACAATTTTAAATCGAAATTAATGAATAACTGACGCTCTCCGCAACAAAATATTTCCACGTGATTATGACCACTCTCCAAGCAAGAGATGCATTGTGGATAAAATCGAAGCGTTATAGCGAGTCCACACATTCGCGATTTTGTCGCGTTGTCGCGTCGTCGCGCGCGTAAAAGTTGTTGAGTGCGACAACATCGCCTTGTGTGCAGACATTATGCATGGTGTATTCGTATACTGCACGCGTGGCAATGTCGTTGCACCCGACAACTTTTACGCGCGCGACGACGCGACAACGCGACAAAATTGCGAATGTGTGGACTCGCTATTATCCCGCATCATTCTAATATCGCGCGGCTATTAACTCTTCATTGTGCACAGTCAGTACAAAAACGCTGCCTGAAAACGAAGGACGTTCAGAGGATGGTTGTACGCATAAGACAATGGAAATACATTTCTAAAGTTGAAATTCTTTTCTCAAAAAAGAAGGTGTATGAGAGTTGCGCCTAATTTTCGAAAAGAAGATACATAACAGCCAGTTGCCAGACCCCCCTAGGGGGGGAGAACACCCCACAGAAAATTACGTACATCCGCCACAGAAAAATTGGACAACACCCTATTGAGGATGGTGTGTGAATCAGTTTGGCTGGCTGCCATCAAGACACATCTGGCCCGTGCTATTGGGGCTCATCCTGGCAGGAAATTTGACCTCTTTGACATCAATTTTGCCCCCAAAATGAACTCTCAAATTTCAAAATTTCCCAGACTCCCCGCCAGGGGCTCTGCCCCTTGGAACACCGCTGGGGCGCTGCCCCAGACCCCGATTACTGGGGGGCTCCGCCCCCGCCCAGATTCTTCAGCGAGATATAAGCCCCCTGGAAATCTTCACACCCCCCCCCCCAATTTAAAAATCCTCGCAAAGATACTGAACACCCGAAGAAATAAAAAACTAACAGTTATGGATGACGGCAGCCGCATTTGATCTACTATTTAACGCGGTATTGGCATCCATTTGTGCACTGTCAACAAATAACGCTACGCCCGAATGTGTCATGATTCATTTTAGTGATAGTCCAATTTTGTCGATCCTTTATACAATTTTGTCGATTCTTTATACAATTTTGTCGATCCTTTATACAATTTTGTCGATACTTTATACAATTTTGTCGATCCTTTATAAATTTTGTCGATCCTTTATACAATTTTGTCGATCTTTTTTAAATTTGTCGATCCTTTATACAATTTTGTCGTTCCTTCATACAATTTTGTCGATCCTTTATACAATTATTTTGTCGATCCTTTGTACAATTTTGTCGATCCAGTTTGTGATGCGACGACCTCAACGAAGGACCGATAAGGACCGATTGTTCTTTCTATTTTTGTTCTTATAAATTTTGTTCTATTAATTTTGTTCTTATAAATTTTGTTCTTTTTTTGTTCGTATAAATGTTCTTATAAATTTTGTAGGTGTTTTTTGTTTTTTGTTCTTATAGGTGTTTTTTGTTCTTTATAAATATACCAGTTCTTGGAACCAAACGAGATTATCCGACGCGCTCAATTTTTTTTTAAATTTTTTCACATTGAGTTGTTGGGGATTGCTTCACATTTAATCCTTTCTCATTTTCTAGCAAAGAAGCCTAAACAACCACGAAAAGACAAGAATCAACCCCGTGAGTAAATCTAGGTTTAACCCAATTTAAAACACATCATTGAAATGCCACATTTCTGACAAGCGGAGTGTCTTTTCGAAACATTTTTTCGAGTTTTATGAGATCACTGTCTTCGCAATGCTGTCGGTGACATATTTTCACTTATAGCAAAGCTAAAAAATCAAGACAAATAAATAAACAACAATACATTTTTGCCCATTTTCAACATTTTTTTTTGGATAACGGGAGGTTATGCTTTATTAAATCACTTGTTCCGCTCTTGCAGGGAAGAAGACTTACATTTCGAAAAAGAAGAGACCAGATGGTGAGTCCTTGTTTCTTTTCTAAATACGAGTAGCTACATTCCGTGAACAAAGGCAACAACAACACATGAACGCATGACATTAACATGTCCTGTTTTGCAATATCTTAGCCCAGACACTTTATCCAGTTGTGCCGCCCTTACATCTTATCATGAGGAATTCATGTCGTCAAATGGAAATAGCGCGATGGCGACCTGCGGCAATTCGTCTTTTGTGCTTCTGTGTCTATCGAAGAACTTGTATAATCGTTGGTTTTCTAGTTTATATACGCCATTGGTGCTGCCAAATATGATAAAAATCAATTATGGTTATTTATTTTCGATTTACCACTTTAGTAGCTAAACTATATAAATTTCGAACATGCCACTGTTACAAAAAACTCATAAATAAATTGTTCGTGATGGCTTTCGATTTCTTTAAATAATTTTGAAACAATTGAATGAATGAATGAATGAATGAATTGACTGTATTTAAGGGGATTTCCCCTTATCATACAAGGTACAAGACAAGAAAATCTTACATAAAGCAACAATGACGAACAGTACTCCAATGTAAAAGACAATAAAATAAATAGAAAAACCAGACCACAACTTTCGAAAGGTAGAGTATTGAAATTACTGCCAACTGCCCTTGGAAGGGGAAGATATCAAAAAATTTGATAGCCTGGGCCGAAGAACAAGGCACGGATATCGGCGGCTCGAGGAGCTTAGGAGGTAGCGAATTCCAGTCATTAATGGAGTCACAATTGCCGATATTTTCGATCCTGGAAATATCCTTACCATGATGATTTGGGCATTTTAGCAAATATTTTTTTCCAGAAGAAATGGAACATATAAAAGCCCATTCTGACCGTTAAACAAGTCAGGAAGAAAACCATATTTCGAAGTTATCCAAGAATGGAACAACCAATGAATTTTGTTCCAACTAATTCGGTGACCAAATCTAAAAAATACGAACAAATCGACGATCGAATCGGATGGGCCTCATTCCTATCGATAACTGCGTCAGCAATAAAAATCGAATTCTTTCTAGCAAAATAGGGAGATAACTGCGTCGGCAATAAAAATCGAATTCTTTCTAGCAAAATATATCATTATTGATGACTCCCATTTCGAAACAAAAATTCTTTTACAGCAAATCTTGAGATAAATAACTGTACCATAAAAAAAGAATAACAAACATAAATAGATAACAATAAAGCCGATTCTTTTCGATAACTATTTCAGAAACAACAATTGATTTCGGAGAAATCAAGCAGATTCAGCATCCCAATAACATCTTGACAATGCCACCACCGTTCAGCTATTATTTTCCACACTCAGACGAAGGTACCTTTTGCTCTGTATGAGGCAGTGCCGTTTTCCGTTTGGATATCATTTCGTGTTGACAAGATTTTGCAAGTATTATAATTCAGAAGTGTGGGACAAAATAGATATTGAGTATCAACATCGCTAATACTAACATTAGGTACGACAAAAAGATGGGCGCTGCTTTTTCCTCTGGCAAGGACAGCAGGGATACTGTGGCAGCTACTTAAACACTTACTTTGTGGCAAAAAACACTGCCGCAATGCAACAACGGACCCTCCATAAACAATTGAATACGGCAGTACACGACACAGGTAAGACAATAACATCAGGACGAGAGGTCAACCAAAATGCCCAGCATTTTGGTTTATTTGTCGTGTGGTTTTATCACACTGATTTTTTCAAACGAGCTGTGCTAAAATTGCCACACAATGCCTCAACCGCCCACACGCCACTGTGTCCAGGCGTAGTTCGGCGACTCGAAAATACGGTATTGTCGATTGTTGAGTCAATTTGCCAGCGACAGGCAAACAAGACAAGAATTGATCCGTACAGCATACTTAATCCACCTGAAAAAAACTACAGTTCTGCACCAACGAGCACCATTTCGTTCTCCGCCCTTCCTCAAGCTATTTCTGATCAATTGATATCGCACACACCTGCTGTGTACTAGAAATTTCGGCCTTCGTTTTTACCGAATATATGACATTCGCAGTTTCAACAGTAATACACGTAGTTTACCACCAATTTTCAGGCCTCATTCCAACCTGGCCAAATGCGCCCCCCAAGTTCAATCCTTCTGTTGCGATTGGTAAGTAACATCAATAATTTATTCGTATTGCCTGGGGTTCTCACTGTGAACACCGAATTTCCGACCGCGAAACTACATAGGGTGTTCAATAATTATTGTCCCTGGCCATCTTTCACTTGGCGCCGGTTGAAAATTGCTATAAAGTTCTTTTCTTTGTTCTTTTGTTTTGGTTTCTTGCTGAAGATCAGATCTCTATGATGTTTACTTCAAACAAATTTCGATTTTTTATGCGGGTCGTCTCACAGTGCCCGGAAGCTGCATTGTGCGAAAGAGAATTTGCAGCATGGAAGGTTCCTTCTTCATCACGATGGCCACAGGAGTCAAATTTCAAAAGCCACAATTCAATGGGCAGGATTTGAGTTAGTTTACCTTCCACGCTGTTCTCCAGACTGGCCATTGAATTGTGGCTTTTGAAATTTGACTCCTGTGGCCATCGTGATGAAGAAGGAACCACCCGTGCTGCAAATTGTCTTTCGCACAATGCAGCTTCCAAGCACTGTTAGACGACCCGCACAAAAAGTCGAAAATGATCTGAAGTGAACAACCCAAAGATCTGATATTCAGCGAGAAAGCTAACAAAGAACAGAGAAAAGGACGAAACGACAATTTTCAACCGGCGCCAAGTGAAAGATGGTCAGGGACAATAATTATTGAACACCCCTCGCTTTTAGAGACTTTTGATTAACATCAAGTGGGGCTTTTATTCTTGACTTCGCTTTAAGCTTTAGATTTGCCCGTAATCGAGAAGTGACCACAAAGTTATCCCAATTTCCGCCTGGTCAGGAGTTCATCTCAAAATAAATGTAGACATCAGTATTGATTTTTGAAAACACAAGCAAATCGGCGATTTTGTGTTGCCACGGCCATCCTTGTTCCTAACTTATGCCATCATCGTTTGATAAAACGGCCCCATTTTCTCATTCATTAAGGTGGAGAAACACGCACAAAGTGTGGTTGTTGCAAAATGGCACTATTTCACAGAACATATAGCAAATTATTCCCCACCGCACGCGAAACGAAATTGTGACATTTGGCCGAAAATCGATTCGAAAATAGCAAACTCTCGCAGTGACACTTTGAAGCAATTTAATAAAAAAGGACAATTACTGTTGTAATCGGGATGCATTTAGAAGGGATTAAATTAATAAAAAGAAAATTACTGTTGTAATGGGATGCATTTATGAAGGAATTAAATTAATAAAAAGGAAATTACTGCTGTAATGGGATGCATTTAGAAGGGATTAAATTTATAAAAAAGACAATTACTGTTGTAATCGGGATGCATTTAGAAGGGATTAAATTAATGAAAAAGAAAATTACTGCTGTAATCGGGATGCATTTAGAAGGGATTAAATTAATAAAAAAGGAAATTACTGCTGTAATCGGGATGCATTTAGAAGGGATTAAATTAATAAAAAAGGAAATTACTGCTGTAATCGGGATGCATTTAGAAGGGATTAAATTAATAAAAAAGGAAATTACTGTTGTAATCGTGATTTCTAACTTTTGTTGTTTTCTTGACGCTTTTCAAGATGTGAAAATTTACCGCATGGGATTAAGTACCTCGAGAGTACTAAATCCTCAAAGTGGAAGAATTTGAAGAAATGTGTTGTCGGATAACGGCACAAATATCAAGAGAATTGATCAGGAACCGATATTTTCATTGCTCAATTTAGACCACGTAGGTAAATCAATCACTCCTGTCAATTGCAGCACCAAGATGGCTCGCTAGCCACAAACTAAATGAGGATTACATACCTTTTTGGATATCTTTTTCGCATCTGCACATCGCCTCCCGACAGTGGGAACTCTCATTGATTTTTTTTCGAAATGTTTTCAGCACCCGGTTTTCAATTTGAAGGCATCACAGATATCCGACATGGTAACAACGTTTTGTCAATCTCCACGCCTTCTGGTCAATCATCGCAAACTGAAAAAGGTATCGTTGGCAAACTTGTATGGTTCCTGGCTTTAGTTAACAATTATTTTTATCATTTAAATCATTGAATTTTTACAAATAATCAAGAGAATTGAACTCACTGCAGCGGCAGTTACTGGACGTACGAACGGGGGAATAGACCTGGTCCTCTGCATTTGGTCACACCGTAACCTGGTCCTACAGCAATCTGGTCCTACTTCAATCTGGTGCTACTTTTCTTTGGCGCCTTGAAAAAATTCGATCTAAATGTCATTCGGTCCAAGTAACAGTTGGACCAGGTTACGGTAGGACCATGTTACGGTTGGACCAGATTACGAATACAGCAGGACCAGATTACTGTTGGACCAAGTAACGGTAGGACCAGATTACGGTGGGACCAGGTTACGGAAGGACCAGTTGCGGTTTTTGGACCAGGTTACGGTAGGACCTGGTCAGGACCAGGTAACTGTGAGGCTAAAATGTTAGTAGGACCAGGTTACGGTTACCCCTGGTAGCCGTTGGCAGTTCCCCCGACGTACGAGCAGCGGTATTCCGGAATCTTTTGCTATTATTGTCCCCTGTGAAAATGCCAAGTCTTTCTATCGCTCACCTCTAAAAACAAT